>WOFM01000005.1:3295868-3530198 GCA_011428145.1 Ericerus pela
TCTCCCAATTACGAAAGGAGTGTAAATGTTTTGGTAATTAGTTTTGAAATTTTGATCATTTGTTATGTAATAGTATATTACACACCAATGTTCAAAAGTGAGCAATTAGATTTGAGCGAATCTCAAGTTGTGTAAACTCACTTTTGAATCTTGTTAAGGAAGATATTTTATATAATCAATGATCAGAAAGCAACAAAATGTTAAAATTCTACCACAATGATGAGTCTTTTACAGAAATTATAAAAAATGAAACAAAATATCAACCTCCTTAATGTGACAGATTTAAAATTTCATTTAGAAAATGTAACCTCTACTTTGAAGTAAACTGAACGTGCTTCCATGCGAAAAGATGCTTCATGTTTTCACATGGAGGTGCGTTCACTTTATATCGAGATTATATTCATCAGTGATATAAGCTACTTTTCACTCGAAGAATACGTAAACATTCCTTTCTAATCATGTATTTTATAAAAATAATGCATGCAACTTGAATAAAAAGTGAGTTAATACACCTTGTGCGAATACAGCCACTCGCTTTTGACTCGCTTTTCAAACTTTTACGTTAGTCTGTATTAGCTCACGTTTTAATCTTGATGGATAATAGAAGTATGTACCTACTATTCTTTCATATTTTGGAGGGGCATGAAGTGTAGCCTAAGTTAAATTCAGATTCTTGACTGAGCAAGATCAAGACTAAGATCAAGACTGCTGGGCAATACCCAATATTCAAACTACACCATATTCTAAGTCTTGGTAACTCTATTACTTATTTTGAATGAGGATGGAAGTATTTTTGGGAGGGAGCAAATGTTTTTCTAAAAACCAAAGGACAAGAGTGGATAAGGATTTTTATTTGACATAGTAGGGGAATTCAGTTTATCAATTTTGATCGGAGGACTTAAAATTGAGTGAGAGATGATATTTTTTTTGAAATTCATTTTGTTTTGAAGGGATTGAGCCTCCAGCAGCCCCACCCAATGGGCTAATGCCAAACAAAGAAAGGATTTGGTTGACAAGATTTTGTTCCATAATATCAGTATAGGTGTTGAAATGATGCAGTCATGGGAATGTAAAGAGAAAATTTGAAGGGGAAGCAAGCACCCTCCAGTCCCTCCTGAAGTTTTATTTTGTGGGGTCTGTGCGGTGTAGTGAACTGAAAATGGCCGTGAATCAGATAACTCATTAACGGAAAAATTTATAATGGGAAAATAATTGCCACTGTTTTCTCCCTACCCAGATGCACATATAAATTTTACGGATTTGATTAATATGGTCTCTGCACTCAAACTCAATTAGAATAAAAAAAAAGCGTTGATAAATTAATAAAAATGTCGCCAATAGACAATAGACAATAGAGTTTTAATGTGCGAGATTCTGTCTAGTAATGACAACATTTAAGCACTTGTAATTAACTACTTGTATATTTATCTCACTTAAATCAACAATGATATCGATAAGTCATTTATTTTCATTATTATTATTTCGGCATTCGCATTTCTAATTTCAGGTTAATGAAATGTAAACAAGGAAAAAGAATGCGAGTAAATTAAAAATTAACATTAATTTTCGTTCATTATAATTCATGTGTAATTAAGTAGGGAACGGGGTGGGGCCTATAGACCCGTAGCCACATGTTAAATCTGTCGTTGAGATATTTTGAACAAGTCTTCATTAATTTATGTTTTTAATTGTGAAGCTGAAAACTTTCATTTAAATGTTTAGAGGCAACATTGATTCAAAATTTTGAAAAAAGGAAAAGAAAAACCTAAAACTGAATAAATTAGGTGTTAATAATTGGCTTGTGTCATATATTTTCGGTCAGTGTTTTAGAATTGAAAAAATGGAAAAGAACAAACATCGTCAACCTTTTGCTTGTTTTTATGAAATCGTAAACAATATTGATTAGGAGGTCTCCCTGTTTTTGTTATTCTTTCAGCCTTTGGCGCCATGTTTTACTAAAGAAAAAAAAAAGTGAATTGAATTAAAAAGAATAAAAAAACAAAAAAAAACCAATTTATGGTTGAATTATCCTTTCTAGTGGGTGGGTATTGATCGTCGTTGATTATGTGGTTTTTGTTTTTCGCCATCTAGGGTCGAATAAAACGGCTAGGTTTGTGGTCACGACAGAAGCATCAACGGCATTTTTTTTAAATTTTTTTTTTACCCTGTTTATTTGTTGGGTTGGTGGCCATACACAGGGAGGATTGCTGATGAAAGGGTTAAACATAGAGAATTTAATCGCATATCCTTCATCGAATTGTCCGACTGTCTTTCATTAAATGGGTTTTAGCCGAATGGGAGACGGCAAAATCTCATTTACTATTTTCATCGACCCAAAATTAAAGTTTCGTTTAATTAAATTTATTTTATGGTTGTGCTGGGCTTGGATTAGTAATTGGCGAATGAGACATATTCTCCGCGACGACCATATTATTCGAATTCAGCTGAGACAGAAATCTACCGATAAGTAGTCAATGTTTTTGTTGTTTTTTTTTTTTTTTTGTCTCCCTTTTGCCAAGATCTGCATGCTGGCAAAGAGATACGATTTTACATTGAGACAAATTTCTTTGTTTTCTTGCGACCGTCTTTTGGCTGTCTTTTGCTCACGATTTGGTAATTTCAGGTAAAAAGATTCTTTTGTACGCAGTCTAATTCGCTACTGTGTTTTTCTTATGCAAATTTTGTTCCGTTTTGTCCGATTTTTCAGGTTGAAACATTTTAAAATACGTCCGCTGGGAAGTGATGATTGAGTAAAACGATAAACTTTTCTAGAATATTAGTCATGCAGAGGTACGTATAAATAGTATCAACAAAAATGTAAAATAAAAGAAATCAGTTTGCCAAATATTTTCTTGTGGCAACACATTTTGACGTGCCTAACTACAGTGTGGTTGAGGAGCTGTGGTCGTATTTAAGAAATCCGATTCTCCCCCTTCTCTAATCATTATCAACAATGTGATTTTATTCTGTGGGGCGTTGTTGTAAGTGGTATTATAGAGCTGGAGGAAGATCTACTCACCCAGCAAGACATTTCTCAAAAAATTATAACTATTTTTTCAATTGTTT
Organism: Ericerus pela; assembly: GCA_011428145.1. Classification (NCBI taxonomy): domain Eukaryota; kingdom Metazoa; phylum Arthropoda; class Insecta; order Hemiptera; family Coccidae; genus Ericerus; species Ericerus pela. Next base: position 3,298,935 of record WOFM01000005.1, read on the forward strand.
TTTATTCATGAAAATTATCACGTAGTGGAAGAAGATGTGAGAGGTTTTGATATTGGCAAATTGTCTGCTTTGTATTCCATAGCCTATGCGTAAGAATTATACATGTATTTTTCAGTTTTTCTTTGTTTCCGTGGAATTTTAACGTTAGCCCACCAGAGATTTTAGTCAATATTTTGTTTTACGTTCTTAAAATAATCACAGGTTCATGCTGATGCGTTTATGATAGGTGTTAAGTTAGAGCAGTGATTAAAATGCGTCTTAATTCTGTTTTAAAGCTCCAGATGGGTACAAAGAAATTGTTCGTGGCACATGCACGAAGGTAGGCAGAATTTCACTTTAATAGGAGAAAAAATGTTAAAAAGAAGAGGTAAAGTTTCTCAATGTAATTACAGAATACCTGCAAAGCTGAAATAATTGGTCTCATTACAACATATTATACTTTGACCCAGGTGGAAAAAAAAAGTTGAGTAGGTGTATGAAAAAATTATAATTTCCAACATTTATAAGAGTAACCACTCCATATCCTACATTATTATTTATGGGAAAATTAAAATGATATCAGTGGTGGATCCAGGGGTAGGAATTAGGGAAATTTCTTCCCAAATGCCAAAAAAATAAAAAGGAAAAAAAGACAAGAATTTAAAGGAAAAAAAATGAAAGTATGATTACAGAATCTATATAAAAACCGTCAAAAATTTGTGGAAGAGGAAAAAAAAGAAAAAAAAGCTCAACTCCTTAAAATTTTTTGTTATTTACCTCCCTAAATTGACAGTCTGGATCTGCTACTGATTCACTGAGTTGTATATAAGTTTAAAATATTCCCATCAGACGCTGATAAAAGATGTAATAATTGATCAATTATTTTAAATTAAATTGTTAACTTTAGATAATTTCTGCCTCGACTGAAATTCAGTCAAATTAAATGTGCAGAGAAAGCTACAAAAAAAATTCATTAAAAATGCTATAAATATTTTTGTACTAACCTGTTGCTCATCTTTAATACCATAAATATTGCATATGTGTAGGCCGGAAGTGATCCATAATTATGGTCAGAATTGTTTTCCGACTCGAATAATCCAAATTATTTTCAATCTTTCGAATTTTTTGGTATTTTCATGCACTTTTTTCAAAGAACTCGAATCATATTTTCTAAAGAAGCGATTTCTGCCAATTTGTCTCAGATATAGGCTACTTACTATAAAAATATTAATTTTTCAACATTTAATAGCTTTGTTCTAATGTTTCTAAAGAAATACCACGAATTTGTTAGAATTTTAGGCAGGAAAATATAAGAATTTTGGCATAAAAATAAAATTTTTAAATAATTTTTCGATTGTTTTAGCGCTGCTGAGATAAATATAAACTTCATCAAGACTTGAGACAAATTACGAAATTCTTTAAAATATCGACACGTTGATCAATTTATTTTGAGTTGTTGAATTTGAACAGATCCTAAAACAGTTGAATTTATGAGTACCCAAGAAAAATTCTCTGCTTAAATGTCTTAACATTTATTTTTCAATACTATTGGCAAAAAAAAATAAAAAATTAAAAACTCATTAAGAACTGTCTATAAGTGTTATGACAATACAAGATTTGGTGTAATAAATTTTACATTTAGAATATTTTTCAGTCATCGCTATAGTCTACGTCTTAACATTTGAGAAAAGAATACCAATAATATTTGATCACAAAACCAACTATCTTACTCTCATGTGAGTAAAGATGTAGGTCGATACCGCACTGAACAAAACTTCTGAGAGTGGCTGAAGGTTTTGTCATGTTTCCTTCCAATGAAAATAGTGGATTTTATTTTTAACCGACTTCAAAAAAAAAGGAGGTTATTTAGTAATACGTAGGTATTTTTTAATTTTTTCTGGGGGAGTGAGCTTCACCAGGTTTTGGTAAGGGGCTCATTCCTCAAGCTCTACTGGTCTTCACTTATGTATTTCACCTTAATATAACATTTGTGATTCTAAATCTTGGAAGTTTTTTTATTTTATTTTAAAAGGTCTCTTTTATAATTACAAGTTTAACATTGCAGTTACGAAAAAACGTCCCTAAATATAGGCAATTTAGTTGAAAGAGTAGGATAATTTTCTTAGCTATCGTAATATCAGGTAGAGAAGATTTGTTTTTTGGAGAGAGAAAAAAAAAGCTATACGTTTTTTTTTTCTTTCACTTTTTTTCTATCTCTCTTATATTTCGATCATCCAAAAATGGCGGTAACGATAACAATAAAGGGAACTCGTTAAAATTTAATGGCTGTCAGACATTGTTATAATGAACCATTGGAATATGGTGGATACCGGATAGGCCTATACATATAGGTACCTACGTGGGAGTAAAAGAAAATAGGTATACTTTTTTATATATCCCTACTTTTACGAAAATTAGTGACGGGGGTAGAAATTAAATTTCGTCAATCGGAGGGTTGAGCCGCTACAACTCCCCGGGTGGATTGTGTACACTGTGTGTGAATAGACACGTTTTCTTTTCCACTTTTGAAAACTCCCGCAGAATGAAACAGATATATAGAGAGGCGAATAACGAGGAAGAAATAGAAAGATGTTACTCTGAGTGCCTTTGTAATAATAAAGTACGACCTAAACTTCTTATATGTTACATATAAACGAAAGGGAAAAGAAAAACGAATTGTTTAGATTCATTAGTTTCATAAATGGGTGCTATATCAGCATCTTATGCGGTAAACGACGGCATATAAAGGCTTTTAATTAATGTTAAATTTATTTTACTTGAAATATTGTCAAGATAGTTGAAAATTTGATTATATTTTTGACCTTAAATGAAAATAGATTAGGGCCTAAGCTATTCTATTTGGAAAATAGTGCTGAAGCCTACCGTTAATCACTTTTTTATAACAGGCTATTCTACTTAGAAAAGGGCGGAACCAGTTCTTTGAAGGGGCAGTTCTATTTATTAAGGTAGAAATCGAAATAAATGAACTTCAGTTTTCAAAAATTTCAAAATTTCCAAATCTGAGGTCCAGCATATGCAAAGCAGTACAGAGTGGAATAAACAGACGATAAGATCGATTCAAGTTGAAGAAGTGTAATGAATATCAATCAGAAATGCAAACAAGTACAGAGTATGAGATCAAGCACGAGATGACGTCAGATGCGGATTTATGAAATGTGAGTTTAACGTCCGATAAAGTAAGATATTTAATATATATGAAAGTGAAAGTCAACTATCAGTAAAGAGGAGTGTAAGTACTCAATGTAAATTCTGATGAGAATTTCTGTTCAAAAGCTGTGCCATCGTATAAATGGTGTTTGCATCACATGCTCAATGTTCTGTAATGTCTTATCCCTTTATAATCAAGAAAGTTATGTCTATTAATATTATTGTTTTATCAGGAGATATATCAATTTTTTGATTTTTGGTCATTTCGCTGAACTTCCACAAATAACCCAGAACTAAAACCATATCTAAGTTAGAAATTATTAATAATAGCTCAATTTTATTAATAGAAAGTATTGCGAGAAGCTAAAACTTCAGCCGAGAATTTTTTTTGTCCAATAGAATACACCTATTAGCTATTTTTATCCAGTTTTAAAAACAAACTGGATTATTAAATTTGACCTCTTGGAGTGTTTAGGGGTAAGAGTAATGAAAATTTTCCGTTTCACGATAAAAGAAAACTATAAATCATGAGCTAGCTCTATTTCTGAAAAATTTTCGTTAAATATACCCATCTGAATCTTTGAACTTTAATAATTTGACACATCAAAACTAAGACTAGCAGTATTAATGCAAAGCCAAGACCAATTTCAAAAAAAAAAAAAAAAATCGTTGTTACACCAAGACCAAGACTAATAAATGTATTGATGCTATAAAGTACCTACGACTATACCATGGTGTTATTTGCAGCATCGGGCAAAAACCAGGAAAAAATGATTCGAATTACGAATCCAAATCCTCTGGATAAAAATTCATTCGAATCACGAATCCGAATCTTAAGGTTTAAGAAGGATTTGTATTTGAAATTTTTCGAATCCGTTTACTACGTATCTCAAGTATTTTACCTACGATTTAAGAGGCAGCTTGCACCTTGGAAATTAATTTCCATGGTGCCCAACATAATACTCAATATCTTTGACTGCAGGTAATTATAGTAAAACTCAACACAAGTACCCATCACAAAGCTTCTGGCTCCTTCAATCATTTAGTACTGGATACTCGGGAACCCTATTTTATCAATGTTAATAAAATGTGTAATCATTCTAAAGTCTTAAAATGGACATGGTTTTTCTGAGCATGCGCAGAAGGCCTTTCTTCATCTGTTTTCAGTCTCTTGGTCGTAAATTTAAAACTATATAAGTACCGTGGCAACACCTACCCCTCGGCTCCGCTTTTGTCATCCACCAATGGCGCCATGGCCGAGTGTATATGGTGCTAAGTTTTAGTGGTAGATGACAAGCGCATAATTAGCTTCATGTCAGCAGTTTTATTACCGATATTAGCAGGACACCTGAAATGATGACTGCGATATGATATGAACACAACCTTCTGACGCTATCTATCGACCATCCACTTACAGCTGTAGGTAATTTATCTACATTCTCCTCCACAATGTGATGGCATTGAGCAGTGATCCACGTGGTGTGCGCTGGTGCAATGCAGGGATGAGTGGGGACATTCACCACCTCCCTTTTACGCACGCCACCATTCCACCCACGCCAGCTCTGTTGAAATGTACTGTGTTCCACATGTACTGGAACGGAGCGGTGTGATGATGCCTACACATAGGTTCTGCTCTCATCATCTATCAACAGCATTATGGCCAATTGTATATGGTGTAAAGTTTTGGTGGTAGATGACAAAAGCGTAATTAGGCTCTTGTTGGTTGGTGGTTCTATTCCCTATACTGACAGGATACCTAACAGTGAGTACATTATTGTGAATCCAGTGAAATTGAGTGAAAGTCATGTCAATTTTACTGATTTAGGTGTTAATTGTTGGCACAGATTGGTTTGTTTACATGGGTATCCAGTACTAAATGATCGAAGTCTGGCTCTTTGTTTTCACTTTTCTCATTCTTCTGTCTATTTTTGTTGAAATTAAAAAAAAATTCTTACAAATTCAAACTTAATTAAATGATAAAATTGATAACAGAAAAAAAAGTATTTATGATTTGTAGGGTTCATTTTTAAGGATTTGAGCCACAAATACTTCTTTTTTAGAAATGTTAAAAAGGTATCTGTGATGGTTATATATTGTAACAGAACAATCAAATACACAAGTTGGTTAAAACAGTTTATTAGATAGTAACTTTATAAAACATTAACAGTAATAAACATCAAGAATTAAAAGAATTAGTAAGATTGTAACAGAGTAATCAAAAGTATAAAAGAGTGAACTAGAATTAATTAGAATGAATGTAAGAGTAAAAAACATGAGGTTATATAGTATTTTGATTATAAGTAAAAAGAGGAGGTTCAAGGGAATTTACAGATTGTTGGAGAAGAGTTTGAATCTTATTGGTTAATAGAAATATATGTACATGAAGTATGATCAATGGTCTCGTAAGAATATGACATAAAGTGGGTGTACACAAATAATTTAGTAGAAATTAGTATATATGCAAGATTGCAAAAATAGTGTAACTAAGAAATGAGTTCATAGATTATGAGTAAACACAGTAACTGTTTATGTAGGAAATGATGTCATCAAGCAAGTCTTGACTTGTAAAAATGACGTGAGAATTTATGAATGGAATAATAAGAGAAAATAGATTGAAAGTAATGATGATGATGATAATTAGTAATACGAATTTGGGAAGTATTATGAACGATACGAAAATATCGTTACAGAATCGAATCACAAATCTAATGAAAATTTTGAAATCGAATCAATTTTTACAATTCGACTCCAGCCTGACACTGGTTATTGGTCTTGCTTTTGCTTGCTATTAAGCGTACAAAAGTAGATCTTCAGCTGGCCCTATTTCTGTTGATTTTTCATTACATACTTAGCTCATATTACTATAATGAATTGTTGAGTTTCAATAATTTATCAAATAAAATGTCAACGCGACTCCGCATTAGCTAGCACGTAGATTTTTTCCATTCAAATTCGCTAAAAGTACGCACAGTATAGCAATCATGGAAGACATTCGCAAACTTTCTACTTTCCATAAGGCATTAAAAATAAAGTTCCAAAAAAATAAAATGTAAAAAAAAAAATAACCGGTTGAATGAGTAGGTTCGAGTCGCAAGCATGGCATTCGACCATTTTTTTTCTTCTTCTTCGCCTTCACTCCTCCTCTTCTTCTTCTTCTTCTTTTTCTTCTTCTTCTTCTTTTCTTTTTTCCTCCGCCATGAAAGAAGAGTTTACAGCTTTAATGGTGCCTGTATTTATGCAGTCGTGAACATGTTCTGGCCGAAGTTTTTCTCTCTGGACAACGCGTATCTTGAGCAATGACTGGCAAGGTTGGATATGTATCGTATTGGGTGGCCTGCTCACTTTTGGCTATACGAACCGGTTCAGAACACTATCAGACGACATATCATACATGACAGCTGTACCGAGTTATTCAATTTCTATGTAAGTCTCGGCGTACCATCGGTTTCATTTTTTATGTACGAGAGTACACTCGTAATGATAACAAAAAAAAAAAAAAATTATTTCTTCTTTTAAATACTGTGTACGCATTATGGCATTATTATTATTTCTTTCAACGATTGCGGTTCATTTCATACAGATGAATTTTTTTTTTTTTTGTTTATTTGCCGGTATTCACGTTGAACGAATCGTTTACCAAACTTCGGAGACACGTTTCATAAATTTTCACTAATGGAATTTGATGGTTGCTTTTGTGTAGGTGACATTTTAATGAAACAGTTTTTTTATTAATTACGAAATATATATGCTTTCACTGATGGAAATTTTATTTTTTTTATTTTTATCACGAATTCGAGGGGGTAATGATGAGTGAACGATGGAAGCTCTTGGGGGGAAGGGGTCCGAAGTTGGACGGCACCACAGCAGGACCTATTCAGCGTTTGGTTTTCAAATGGATCTATTTGTTTTGAGTAGTGGATAGGTAGGTGGTCTGTGTGTAGGTTTTTACTTTATAGCCTGGATATAGTCGGTGATGATATCGGCTATTTATGAGATAAGTCTGGAGTTTGATTGAGATTATTTTAGTAACTTATACTGTATGGTACGGTTTTCGATTATTTGATCTTCGTTGGTCGATCAAACTGACCGGTTAATATCGATGATCGAAACTACGATAATGATCGATTACTTCAGGAAGGATCGATTAGGACATGTTTTTTGAAAATTTGAATTCTAAAAACTGCAGTTGGGGTTTCTATCACTTAACGATTTCAGAAATTTTGAGCCATAGACATATATACTATAGGGTAACTTATATGGCCAATTTCCCATTTAACGCATGGTTGCCTGCTTGTCCCAGACGCTATTGGCATGTTAATACAAGAAATAGGTACACGTAGTTATATTGACGAAAATTTTTTAAGATGATTTATTTGCTAAACCATCCATTGTATTGAAAATTTTACAGACATTAAAAATATTCCCCTTTAAATTTTCTATCTATACGATTTCATACCTAATAAATTCCGAAAAATTAATTCAAATTCGTATTATTTATGTTTTTTATAAAAAAAAAAAAAAAAAATGCCTTATTGCTTACGCAATTACAAATTAAACTACTTTTCATTTTCACACAAAAAATAAATAAAATACTTTAGAAATAAATAATTTTTAATAAGTACAACATACAGAACATTTACAAGAAACAAAATTAAAATTACGGAATAAACTGCGATACTCCGAATTATAATAACCGAAAAATAAATGCGAAATTTGTCCAGAAGAACGCTGAAACAATGACATTGCATAGCTATTTAAAAATAGCCACCTTATCTTCATTTTTTTTAAATCTTTTCATTTTTTTTTCTAATAATTCGTTATTTAAAGTTTTACACCATCAAATTAAAAGCTTTTTTATTTTGGTTTGTTTGAAGTTTGTATACAGCCAAAAAAGTTCGTTTGAAAAAAAAAAAGTAATTTTTTGGGGTAAAATGCATTTTACATAAAAACTTTCAGAGAATATTTCAAAGTGATATTATAGTTTTTCGGATTTTTCGATAAACATTACATCTGTTCCGTAAAAGTTTAATTTGTTGGTGCTTACTTAAAATTCACCAAAATTTAATTTCTCAATCTACAACTAAACTCTCAGATAGTTATCCGGCACAGATAATTACTAGATATGATGTAACTGCCAGATAGCGTTATCTGACAGATTAATTTTCAAGAGCGTATAAAACTCGATCGTGACGGGGTGGGTCCACATCTTCACAACCTTCCCTTCCTACCCTCTCCCATCCACAATAATATCATTTCCGCAAAAAAAACCCACTACTTTTTTTTGGGGTAAGCTTTTATTACGGAACTAAGAGACGGGGTCCACACCCTTTTAAATTGCTCAACGGGAGACCGAGAAAGTGAACTTAAAAAGTACCTAAATGTCAGAAAGTGGCTGGAAATGCGTTCAAAATGCCTGTACAGCTTCTATTTTCCAGGCGAGGAATCATTATGAAATGACATTAAATATGGCCGAGATTCGTAATACGATGAATATGGGGGCACATGCTGAAATGTTGTAAACTTTTTTTTTTTTAGGTAAGCAAAAAAAACTTGATTAGGGGACAGTCTCGGCGTATATCTGCTCCACCTTACGGATTCATTCCTTTTTAACGCCTCTAATCCGCATCATTCTCTCGCATTTTCGTTTTGCCTAACATAAACATTACTAATAGGCGAACACAGCCTTTCTCAGCAGTGTGGGAGAATTTGGTGAGAAAAAATACAGGCCTGTGTAGTGAAAGTTGTGACAATTGGAGAAAAAAAAATTAAAATTTTTTTTTTAGAAACAGGAATCTGGTTTTTGATCGGCCTCTTCTCACCTCTTGTATCTGTCTATGTCATTATTAACCCCTTTTATTGTAGTCATTTACAAGGATGGACACTAGACATGCTGATTTTCAAAGATACGATTTGTATACCTAATTCGTAATTACTTACACAGCTAAGGGGGTGACACATCACTCACAGGAGGGTATAGCACCGAAAAAACACTTTCTTCCCAAGTTGTAATAATATTTTTACTGTCACCGACTAACATTCATATTTTGAGTTTCTTTTTACGTTAACTGACAAAAATAATATTGTGTATAGCGTGACTTCATTTTTGTTTATAGACCAAAGGATTGGCGCACTCTCTCCCTCATGCTAGCTATCCGCGGTTACAATGTAGATGGTTCAACGCTATATAAGAAGAAAGATTTGAAGTTTAATCCTCGAAACAACCTGCATAATAGTCTAACTTTTTTATATCTTATGAGGTACTTGATTACAAAAGAAAAGTTTATAATTTTTCCGCAATTTATTGAACTTCGATTCCTTTAAAATCACACTAATAGAAATCTAATTTAAGTAAAATTTAGTTAGAGCATCCTTGAGAATTTCAAAATTCTGAAACAAAAATCATATATTTTCAATAGAACCTTTTAAATAACCTTTTAAATTGTTTACACCCTCATAATATTTACTAATTTTTATATCGTTCGAAAATTTACGCGTGATGTTTTTGGAAATTCACTTATAATACGTATAAAGCAGTGCTTTAAGTTACATAAGTCTGGTAGACTGCTTTAATTCCGATAAAGTCTGTTCGAAAATCGAAATTTTTCACATATTTGTCATCGTATACTTATACTTTCGTAAACAATTATCCATATTATTACGAAATCAGGCGCGGACTGAGAGCAAAATGTTTACCAGGAATGATCAACATGGCACCTGTTACAAAATTTCTTATCTTTTTCAAAGCCTATGGGGTTCAGTAATACGTATCAGTCAGAAAAAAATCGATAATAAATAACCATTGAATATTTATATGGCAGTACAATTCAGCATGAACAAAATTCAAATAACAATAAAATTTTTTGGGAAATACCGAACCATTTTTACGCTGATTATTATTAATAAGCTCCTCATTGGCTTTTTCAAAAATTTCCCCTTCACATAATATCGATCGTTGATATCAGTTTTGTGAAGGGGAAAATCTTGAAAAATTGGTAGGTATTTCAAATAGAATACTAACTTGAAAAGTAACTAGCAAAAAAAAAAAGGTCATGGGGTGGTCGTCCCCTTCGTCCCTTCTTGTCGCAGTTGCTGAATTCCATTTATCAGGCTTATCATTCTTTTATTGAAATTGTTGTGATTCCATCAAATACCTTGTGCAACAATTTTTCCACAGCATCTCACTCTGGTAAAATGTTGCAACCCTTTTCTCAATTTAATACCTACCACTTATTAACACTGTTACTAATTTGTATTTTATTTTTTCAACATGAAATTTTTTTTTTTTTACTTGACCTTTTTATTTATATGGTCATACGAACTCAGTAGGAAGAGTTAAAAAATTGTCAGCCAACTAAAAGAAGTAATTACAATCCTATATAACATTTTACGTCAGAAAAACTAATAAACTTACCATAGATCTGTATCCGTAATGTAGCCTAAAAGTTATAACTATCTCAGTGTACCGTTTAATGTTTATAGACTGCAGTATATTAGTAACACGGACAGGCTCATTATAACAATGTGTATTGTGTGTATAAAATTTTTAGATTACGTGTGGACAACTTATATAATTGGTAGAATCTATTTTTATTTATTTACTTTTTTCTTTTTTTTTTTTTTTGAGAAAATTTGCGGTCCCCCAAGTGCTTGCTGCCCCGGACAAGTTCCCTGTATCCTGGTGGCACAGTCCGCGCTTATATTATGCGTAAATAGTGTGAACAGCTGACTGAAGAAAATTTACCTACCCTCTTTAATGTGATTTGAGACACTGTACATATCTTCATACGATCCTCAGCGATCCCAATATTCTACGAGTGGTAGAAACCCACATGACTTCAGAAACTAATGGAAAAATATTATTTTTAAAAGACTTAAATTTCCTAAATTTATCGGTGGCTGTTCGATGTGAAACATATTTGGTTGAAACTCGTGCTCTCAGTGATAGTCCTGGTAACCTTGTGATTATATGAAGAAAAATTTAGAACAAGAAAATTCTGAAAATTATTCTAAAATTGTTTATCATATTCGTCGATCTTGAAGCACTCTTCATACTCAAAGTACTCAAATGAACCATAGTAATATTATAAAAATAATTATGAGTGTCGTTAAAAGATACCGAAAATTTTTAGTAAAAAAATTCAAAATTTTCCAACGTTATTACTTGGGAAACATTTGGTATATAAGCTGTACCCTTAATGTATGACAAATAATTAGTTCGCGTGGTATTGAAATTTTCTACTTCACGTTCAGTTAAGGGGCATTAAAAAACATTTTTTTGGTTGGGTGTGGCTAAAAAGATTTTCTATAATACATGATCAGAAAAACCATGTTCACCCCGAGTGAAAAGTAAAGCTTGTAATTGATGAAGCATAACCTTGTGAACGTGCCTCCATGTGAAAATTTTTACATAGAGGCACGTTTACTTTACATGGAGGCATGGAGGTTGCAAGGTAACATGAGCTCTGTTTGATAGAATTACACTAACTTACACCAACCAATATCTGCAGGGATATTCCACAAATATTCAAGGAAAACTTGGAGCAAAGTCATATAGCATTCCTATATTTCTGGAATCGCCCTTCTGGTGTAGGTTGGTGTAAGTTGGTGTAGTCCTATCAAACAGAGCTAAGGTTATACAGTAAATGCCGTTTATTAGAATCACTTTAGGACCAAGACAAAATGATCCTAATATACAGTTGATTCTATTAGGTAAAAGGTAGGCTATTGAAAAAATTTCAAGGTCAAGAAATTTCTCATCTAAGAAACAATTTGCAGGTATCACACTTTGTAAGAACGAGAAGAGGCTGGCAGTGAAAATGAATAAATAAATAAAAAATTAAGTGTTCATTTTTCACTATTATTTCATTTTTGTATTCACTCCATAAACAACAAAACAACGTTACCACCTTCACTTTATTTTTCATTACTATTTTCTCCTTCTACTTTTTTTTCCATTGTTATCTACTCCTTCTCTTACTTTTCACATAAAATATTGGTAAAAATTGGGTGATGGACACTTTTTCACAAATTGACTCGAGAAGCATTTTTAATGCTAAAACTTTGGACTGCCTAGTTATATTTTATTATCAAACAATCATTATTGTACAGGTTTGTCATGTGAACATGTCTGAGTAGATGACATTACTGAATAAAAAAATGTTAATTTTTCATCTATTTCTAATTTTTCTAGATGGGTGTAAACATGGAGTTAGTGAGAAAATGAGATGAAATGATAACATATATTTGGTCATATTTTTAAGGGGGTTTTTCAATTGTAATTTGATTCAAATAAGAGAAGGGTTAATTCTAACAACTAAATTTTTTTCAGTGCATTTGTGTATGGATGATCAGTACTTGGGTGTTTTGATCAGGGACTGAGAAACAATATCTTTTTTTATTTTGTTTATATTGGTTGAGTTTCTGAAATTTACCATAATGTTAAGTTATTTTTTGTTTCCATTTCTATCATTTTGGTTCACATTTCCATTACATTTCCTGGTTTTACCAAAATTTTTTATTCAGTTTCTATTCTAGGTTCCATTTCCTGTAAAAAAAAAAACATTTTATATAATACATTATATCAGGAAAACAATGCTTACACTGGTATTTTTTGAGTGAAAGTAGCTGATATCATTAATGAATATAATCTTGATATAACTTAGTGAGCACATCTCCATGTAAAAATGTTAAATATTTTTTTATGTGGAAGCATGTTTAGTTTGCAGGTAGAGGTTACATTTTCTAAATAAAACATTAAATCCGCCACAATGAGGAGGTTGATATATTATTCTATTTCTTATAATTTTTAAGATAGACTCATCATTATGATAGAATTTAATATTTTGTTGCTTTCTGATCATTAATTATACAAAATATCTTTCTCAACAAGATTCAAAAACGAGTTTACATTACTCAGGAATTGTTCACTTGCTGCGCTTGTTTTGCCAACTCCCTTACATGTAATTACTCACTTTTGAACCTTAGTGTGTAATATACTATTTTGTATATTTAAAATTTTCCAAAACATGTTCAAGTATCGAAATATTGATATTTTTTATTTTTTAGATGTTTCTCAAATTTTTCCAAATTTTTTCTCCCAGATCAAAAATTAATCAATTGAGAAACAAAATGGAAATGATTTAAGTATCATTTGGTTTCCATTATGTTTCCTTTATTGGTTCTGAATCAAATTGATTAATTGTTTCTAGTTCCGTTTCCATTTCAGAATTTTGGTTTCCATTTATTTTGGTTTCCAGCTCAAAAAAATAGTATGGTTTCTGTTTCCAAAAAATTTGGTTTCCATTTCTCAATCCCTGGTTTTGATGCTATACTTAAAGCAGTTGATCTCATTATGCATGGTGTTATTAAGTGGCGTCTACTGTAAGTACTTTTTTTCTGATGTAACATTCATTTATAAAACTACCATCAAAATGAGGAATTCCAACTGGTGATATTTTTATTTTTATTTCAAGTGTAATATTATATCATTCTTTCTTTAAATTTTTCTACGTTAAAAAAATCACCTAACCTTCACACCGTATCAGTATTATTAATGGTAATAATATGAATTAACTGGATGTGAAATTTTATATAGGAGATTTCGAGACGCCTTTCAGAATTTCAAAATTCTGAAAACAAACCATTTTTGCCGTTAAAAGCTTTAATAAATCGTTTTCGCAAAAATAATGATTTTCTTGTTCAGTAGGCACTAGGTAGATAGGTTTAAACATGTGTATCATTGTAGAACATTAGAGAATTAATGTTTTTAGGAACTCACTGATATAATGCAGTGCTTCATGTTATAGGATGGAAAAATCGCTGAAGCCAGGTAATGATCATCCACAATTATAAAATAGTATTTTCAGAAGTGTAAGTGCCAGTGCAATAGATTACCTTACCAATACCATCATCTCGATTCTTTGATGAAATTATGACTTGGAATTGCAAGTTCGACGAGTAGAATATGATGAATTATGTTCGTAGAGGGGACAAATCGTACGTAGGCAGGTCTCACTTGAGTAATTGAGGTTTGCTTCTCTTATGACAAATTCCAATATTCTAAATTCACTTGTCTGCGTTTGATTCTGTTGAATAAACAGGATGACCCCGTAGACAAAGTGTAATCCCAAAAGGGGTAAACTGCAGACCAGTGAGGAAAAAATTTTTTATAGATTTGAAAATTTTGTAATAAAATTTTTTTTTGATTGATGTTCCGTCTCGTTTTTGCAGACAATTCAGTTCGTCTACAAAAACATGCCGAACAAATTATAGACAACTATTATTCGAATAATAGCTGTCTATATTTTATCTAGCTTCTCACAGATGGACACCACCAGATATGCTGACAATGAAGTGTCATCATATTTGGTGGATGTTCCGTGTCACACCACCTTTTTTGGTCGGCCATTTTTGATTGAAACAAAGAAAACGAAAGTAATGTCTTGTCTTCATTTCAAAGACATAGTCATTCCTGAACTTGAAGTCGAGTAGAAACATTAGGGTCCATACTCAATGCTATGGATATCAGGCATCACTAGTATTAAGAAATAGTAATAAGTATAATTCTAAAGTGTTTATAAATTGAAGTGAAGTACTAATAAAAGATAAATATTCGGAAATTATCTTATTTGTTGAGGTAATTTAAAAGTATTGAATTACACTCGCAACAATTGAAAATTTTAATTAAATATTAAGGAACATCGTTAATGAGTTTCTATCCTTTTTTTTAAATTCAGAAAAAATTAATGAGGGTTGCCAGAGGAGTTGTTGCCTCCGGCCTCTTCCTGGCTATGGGCTTGGGTTGAACATTATCAAATAGATTTAAAAAAATATTTTCGTAAAAGATAAATAGGCCCTATATAATTGTTTCTCATTAACTATTAATACGAAAAAATTGCAAAGTAAAAGAAATCAAACATTAAGAAATTTTTAAACTCATATGCCCCTCTACAAAACAAAATGCAATAAAAATATCAGAACATTCAGACTTCGAGAGCATTTAATTACACATTATAATATTTTTAAGTTTAACTCGATATGGCTATGAAAAATTGCTCACTACTCTCACCACCCCCCAAAACAAGACGATAAAATGAAAGAGTCGAATTATGTATACGATATCCTCGACCTTTGTATCGTATCACACTATTTTTTGCTACAAACTGAAATTATATGTGGCAAAAATAATACCTTTCACTTAGTTCATTCAATATGTTTCTTATTAAGCTTTTTTACTGACTGCGTCAGGAAGCGGTATTATGTTTGACTCGTTTTCTGGCAATCTAATGAAATTTTGTACCACTCTGCAGCATTCAGTATTCATCTTAAAAAATGATAGTTCAAAAAATTGGAGTAATATTAGCTAAAGAAATCCGAAAAATTCCCCATAGATAACCCACAAATTAGATTCAAAATTTCAGAATTTTTTTCATCAACGTAGTAAGATAACCAAATTACAAGCCCCAATTCTAAATTAAATGGAATAATGCATCCTGATTGGATCAACCAAAAGTGTCTAGGATATGGTATTTCATGTGGTTATATAGATATTTCAGATAACACCATTCTCTCAGTATTGTATTAGCCTTCCTTAGTTACGCAAATATAAACATTACATCAGCAAAATTTTGAGTTTTGACATTTTACTGTTTGACACATCACCAAGTGTGTTTTTTGAGGTGCTAAGTCCGAATTTGGTGTTCATTTTTCAATCCGACCCATTTTTCAACCCCCAGGGGGCCCCAAGAGGAGTCAATTTTGAGTTTTCACATTTTATTGTGTGATACAGCACCAAATATGTTTTTTGTGGTCCAGAGTTCGAATTTGGTGTTCATTTCTCCATTTAACCCATTTTTTATTCCCCAATGGGCTCTAGAAGGGGATTAATTTTGAGTTTTCATATTTTAATGTATGATACATCCCGAAATATGTTTTTTGAGGTGCTGAGTCCAAATTTTGCGTTCATTTTTGAATTCAACCCATACTTCAACTGCCAGTGGTCCCTAAATGAGGCTAAATTTTGAGTTTCCACGTTTTATTATGTGATACATCATGGCATACGTTTTTGATATGCCTTTTTGTTAAATCATTATTACTATTACTATTAATATTGTCCAATATAGTAGATCTAACAGTATTTGAAATCAATTTTAAACTTTGAATTTGTTTTCCTTGCGTCTGATTGGAATTTGTTTGTTGACTTATAAATAAATTTGAATTGCCCTAATTGTGAAAAAAACAATAGGCTGAAAATCGAATTCAGTTTTATCCGAATATTACAATATCAACAATTATCTGTCATTTCTAGAGTAAATTCTTCTTATTGTGAAAAACTGTTAGAGACTTTTATTTTGCAATTCATAAAAAATTATTCAAATAATTAAATTTTTGAAAACAATGAAACCGACTGTGTGTAGGCACATAAAACAAAATAGAATTAAAATGTTGAAAAGTTTTCTAGGTTTTATAATAGTAATTTTTTTACAAAATGGAATTACAACTAACGCAGTCACTGGCAGAAACACCTTTTCATATTAATATGAAAATTAATACTGTTTGGTTCTCACTAATTAAATTGTGTAATAAATGATATTTAAATGAATGTTGATTTCATAAGTACCTATATCATTCAGCCTAATATAAAATTGATTGAAATCAAATAGAAAGTGGAGAGTTTTCAATAGCACACCTAAGGAATTTAAATATTCTTAATAAATAAAACCCCCTAATATTTTGAATAGATGTAATAATGCTATGTATTTCAAGGTTGTCAAATCTATGTTAAAGTCACCAAAAATTGCATCAGGGAAATATTTAATGTGCTTCATTCAAAAATCTTGCATTCTATATATATTTATAACATGTGACTTGGAAGGCATTTCTGCCAGCGACTGCGTTAGTTGTAATTCCACTTTGTAAAAAAATTACTATTATAAAACGTGGAAAACTTGTTTTCAACATTTTAATTCTATTATGTTTTATGTGCCTACACGTAGTCGGTGTCATTTTTTTTTTTTAAATTTAATTATTTCTTGTTCGAATATCCTCAGCATGTCGCATCCAATTCAGACAATCCTGATGAGTGGTCATGAATAATAAAAAAGCCAAGCCTATCGAAAAAATTGAAATATTTCTCCAAACATATACCATCATTAGTTAAAATATCCTGACTTTCAAATTAAAAAACTGAAATTATTACCCCTTTCTATGATAGAGTTACTTACGTAAGAATTCTATTAAATGAACAAAGGAAAGATCTGAAAAACGGATCTTCACACCATAATTATCTTACATCGAAAAAAATAGCAATATCAAAAAATTAGAAGATCAAGATAGAAGTAGCCCAAAGAATAGTTTCTATTTAGGGCTAAAAAAATGATTCAGGTTGATCCAGGTATTCTATCTCACAATCCATTTTAGGTATTAGAATTTTTGTGGACAGACTTTATTTATTTTCACTATGACCAGATTCAGCGTAATGGCAGTGAAAATTTATATCAATTTAATCATGGAATCAGAAACAAATCTTTTTGATGAATGAGGAGTATTAGTTCTAAAAATAACAAATACTGGAAATAATTCCTGGAGAGCTGAAATTCGATATACTTGTTAAGTTCAACCTCGCAAACAACATACCAAAAGTCTAAACGCGTTGAAAGGAAGTCCCCTCCTTGAGGGGGCACAAAAGGTTACACAAAATCGGTTTTTACGAAAGTATATACCTATCTCGCTCAATTTTCATTAGATATAACTTGCAATATGCAAAACAGAAAACCGTGTAGTTAGAAAATTATAAATGAAACATAAATCATTCAAATTCTTCCCACCAAGTTAAACTATAACTTAATGTTGTGAAAAAGTGTAACCAAAATATTGTAGTCATACATATTCGATAGCTCTTGAGGAAAATTAATATAAAAATTAGTAATTTTACATTATAAATAGCCGATTTCCCATTACCCTTTCAAGCATCGTTTCATAATTTCAAGGGTATTAGACGAAGAGGAGGGCTTTTCGTTATAGTATGCAGGTGTTCTACTTTCATAAAATATGTATTATTACCCTACATTGATAAAACAGTACTCAGTCCTTTAATTATTTACGTTATATATAATTACAACTCGTCTCATAGCCTCGTGTTTAACCTTCACTTACTCGATAAGACTGTTTCTAACCCAAACAATGTTGAAATAAATTTGGTTGGATTTTGTAATTTCCTCAATTTTTTCCTGAGCTATTTCTCATGAATAATGAAAAACTGAATGATACATATATATGCGTAAAACTATTTTGCAACGCTTTTTGCAGCACTTCGGAGAGGGGGCTTTCATCAAAGGAATCCGGATATTTACTAGGTTGTTTGATGATGTAAATTGACATTTATACCAAATTTCAGCTTCCTTGGAATTATTAACCCTATTTTTCTTGATTCGATCAGTTAATGACTATATTATAATACGAATCGATCATATTAGTTATCTGTTGACAATGGATTCATGGCATTCAGCCAAGTATTTTGGAAAATTTATAAAATGGTAATATTGGATCGAATTTTAAAATTTTAGTAATGGGTTTGCAAGGTTTCAAAATTCGAAATTTATTTTCCACTAACTCAATCAATACTTCACACCTCTCCATTAGCTATATCTTTTATAATAATTTACTTTCCTTAACTATTTTTGATTTCAGAACCATCAGCAACGGAATAATGTAACTCAAATTAAAACCTTTTTCTAAAGAAAAATCAAAAATTGTTGTTACTCGTTGGTTTTGTACGTATATCTTTTTCAAATCCATACCTGATCCATACATTTATGTTCTATTTTTCAGTAAATCACAGATTCTGAAGCTGTTTTCTCTCATATTTCCGCCTTTCTTCGTACCCAAAAAACAAAAAAGTTGCAACGTCATCAGCAATGCCAAATACCGCGCATTCTTCGAAACAAATTTTCGATAACGAGGGCGTAAATTTCGTACATACATGTTTACAACTTTACAGTATAGACGTACACATATTTTTTATACAATGTTTATAATTTACAACTTAATTGTTGTTTTTCCACTTTGACGTTATTTGCTTTTTTCTTCGAATGCTTCGTATTGGGCAGATTATTGTCCTTCTTGTATTTCATACGCCGGTTCTGGAACCATATCTTGATTTGTCTTTCTGGTAACTCTAGAAGTCGGTGTAGTTCTACTCTACGTTTACGATTAATGTATCTGTTAAAGTGAAATTCTTTTTCTAATTCTAAAATCTGTTGCCTGGTGTAGGCGGTACGTTGACGTTTTGTAATCACATTACCACTGTGGAAGGCCTCTGAAACAGAAAAAAACAAGAAAAAAAAAACAAACAAATTATACCACCTGATGAGAATTTTTGAAATAGGTAAATCAGTTCATTAAAATAATATAGGTAGGTATTTATTTCCTGCAAAATTATCGGAAGATTGTTATTTTTACACAGATTACTGGTGAACGGGTATCAAAATTGATCTCATGGATGGGTTAGTGGTGGAGGTGATGAAAATTATCCGTTTCACGAAAACTAACCCCATTTTCGCATGTTAATCTAATTTTTTTAATGTATAATAAATAAATCTATTATATAAAAAGAATTCGACTTTTTTGGTTTCCTCATCACGCTGTTTATCTTGCATGAATCGACTTCAGATTTTACACACGGACTCACTTGATTGTTCAGAGTTACCTTAGCTAAAAACAATTTGCGAAACTTCGATCTACTAGCCGTAATTGAAGGAAGTTATCTGCTGCCTCGCCCAGATCTTTTAGATCGTACATGAGTAGTGAATTACTACACTAAAAAAACACGTTCTATAGTACTTTTAGATGCTGAATACTAGATTTGAAAAAATTATAGTATAACCAAACAAATAAAATTAAAATTTCTCCCTCTTGCACTCATATGTGGTTAATGTGGTATTGAAGATAGTAAGTACATCATGAGAATTTTTTTGCTGCAAGTAATGAGCTTGATGAAATTTTATACTTGAACATTTATTTACTTGAAAGAAAAAAACAAAGTACCTATTTTGATACTGGATCCTCAAATGAACAATTTATTTTTTTCCAATCAAATGAATTTTCAACAATGTAATTTCAACAATCCCATTATTTGCAGCAAAAAAAGTTCTTATGATGTACCCCCTATCTTTAACACAAAATTGTCCACATATAAGTGCAAGAGGGAGAAATTTTTATTTTTATCGTTTAGTGATTTTAATAAGTTTGACAAACATAATTATGAATGATTCAAGAATAATCTGTAACATTACAAAAACTACTGGGTAATAAATCACTATGTTTATGTCTGATTACATATGCCACAATAAGTGGCATAGAGACAGCCCTACCTTCTTCATAACTCTTTGTCTTTCTAACAGATTCTTGCAACTGCGTTTATTTACATTTGGCTTTAAGGTACTCGTTCCATATACTTCGATGCAACCCATATCCCATCTAAGAGATCTGGGTAAGACAGTTAGTAATTTACCATTTCAATGACGTCACCAGATGTTTCACTCATCTAATGACGTCACTCAAGTTGATGGATGTATGTGGAAGGGTAACTGGTTTGGAAGTAGAGAGGATTTTTACCTTCAAATTCGATCTGATACTTCATTCTTGAAATTTATTATTTGTTTCGAACAATAAAGGCACTGGTTTGTATTTCTGCGTAAGATGCCAGAGGTCAGTGGTTTTTTGACCTGTTTGGATGAAAGTTAGTTCCAAGTTCTGCTTTTCAGATGTAGCACGAATTATGAGAAATTAAAACTCAAAATATTTGGATCTTTAAACAAGTTCGAACGTTTTCACTAGAAGTTTTATTTGTATGCCTATTCTATTGAAAGTAAATTCTCAGTTCTGCTTTAGGGTTATAGTGTGAGTTCTGAGATGTAGAAACTTTAAAAACTGGAATCGGTAGTAAACTAATTAAGTTCGAATGTTTTCACTAAAATTTATGCTTTATGTTTTTTTTTATTCCTCATTGACTGATTTTTTTAATTTATCAAATGAAAAATAATCTTGGCTTGGTCCTGTCCAAAGGACGGGTAATATTTGCTAGTATAATTTATAATATGTATCATTCTATTCATGATTTTGAGTGAAATTTTGTTCTTATCTGGTAGCAAATTTTAAAAGCGTTTGGCGGCCAATGGATCCGTAGTTTGCAAGAAAACTAGAAAACAAAAAAATGCTTAAAAAAGTGGTTTAATCAAGATTTTGAAAAATTTAATGAAGAAATAAAGATAAAATTTTGAAGATAGTCCTTATAAAGAAGTAAGTCTGAAATGAGATTGTGCCATTTGATACGACAGTTG
This sequence comes from Ericerus pela, assembly GCA_011428145.1. Lineage (NCBI taxonomy): Eukaryota > Metazoa > Arthropoda > Insecta > Hemiptera > Coccidae > Ericerus > Ericerus pela. The sequence continues at coordinate 3,320,420 of WOFM01000005.1, forward strand.
TGGAGAAAACTTCGAAAACAAGAATTACTGGAGAAAATTTTGTGTTCGCGGTTTTGAAAAAACTATGAAAGGGATCGAGTGGAAATTTTTAAGAAAGTATACTCAGTCTTTACATGAGAGCAAGTCGGATAGGCGGATTTAATAGTTTTCGAGAAAAATGTTAAATAAAAATTGCTGGAGAAAATCAACTCGTTTGTGTTGCTTGCAGTATCTCTTTTCGTATTTACGATGCAATTATGCATCGCGTTTAGCAGCAATTTTATATTTAAGGGGCAATGGGCTGCGATGTCAAAGGGCGCTTCTATTAAATTGAATTTCAGGCGACCAGGGGACAGAGCATTCTGAATTTCTTAAAATTGGAACTAGGATTTATTAGTTTACTCGCGGGTTAATTATGTTCTTGAAAATAATTTCGAATATTAGGTAAATACTTTTTGAAAAAAATTTCATTTAGCCTATATTATGAGGTTTTTATGATTTCAAGATTTTGAATTATAGATGAATTTGAAAATTGGGTATTCTAGCGAATTGATGTAGCGCTGGAGTTTTTTTTTTTTTTTTTTATTATTGATAGAAAAAACAGTAACACTATTTACTTCTATGAAAACAATAATATTTGTAAACAGGATCCGAAAAAATGAAGTTACAATTTGAAAGGCGAGATCATACATGTGTAGACATTTTTGATTTAAATGAGACGCATTATAATTATTTAACTTTAAATTGACATTAGCCAAAGAAAATAGTGGCCAAAGAAAGGTAGTGTTGGTATTTCCATCAATGCAATTTTTTATAAAACTGTATAAGAATCGATTGTGAACAAGAAGGTTAGTTTCCATATTTAGGATACCTACACAACACAAAAAAAAAAAAAAAAAATTGTACTATCATTCAAATCATTCATTTTCAATTTTTAAATAAATTTAAATGTTGGAAAATCTCTTAAGGTGGCAAAAAATAGCGGGTTTACTGATTCGTATAACATTTCTATACGTCGTAGTTACTTTCAAACATAGATGGCGTTTTCATAGAATGAAAACACTTTGTTTTGCATGTTACTATAGGTACCTATAAATATATACATGAAGATATAGACGTGATTTCCTTATCTGAAAAATTCAATAGTTGAAGAATGGAGATAATTATCACTATAATAAACGTAAAAGCCATTAATTATTTCACGAAATTATTTCCCGATTTATTTTGCCAATTATTCCCTCATATTTGATGCACATGCGCCACTACTCACACAGTCACACACAGACATGGAAAAAAAATGTTTATTGCTTTGCGCAGAAACAACGAATTCTACAGTGTCACCTAGGTATGATGGCAGCAAAAATCCAAGGCTGGCATAAGCCAAAGCGCTGCTGAGTGGCGCTTGGGGCTTGTATAATTGTATGCTCAAAGGTTTACCCAATCTGACCCTGCGCCTATGAGCATTATATTTTACACTCGCTGATAGCATACTTTAGTTACTAATAATAGTAGGCTTTGCGTGATTAGTAGTTATTATAGTATTTTAGAATCTGTGATTTTCATTAATTTATAAGTATCACAACAAACATCGTCGTCAAACTCTGGTAAATTTGGGAATCAATAGGTTTGTTCGAGCAGCATTTCTGGATGTAACATCAAAACCTTTCTCGGTATTGACAAATGTTTCTAGTAAAATAACAATATCTCCAGAGGTACCTACTGTTAAATTAACAGAAATTTCTGATAATTTTTGGAACAGAAGAATTACAGAATCTGCTAGAACGCGTTTCTGTAATTATTTTTGCAGAAATTTTACCAGAATTACAGGAAAAATGGTTGCCCAAACAAAACTTGTCGCATGTATCTACAATAAGACAGCTATGAAATATGAGTGTAATAAACCCACCATTTTGTTCCTTTTCTGTTTTTATGGTTTATTGGTTCCCCTTGTTTCAAGAATATAATTTCTGATTGAAAAAGGGTAATTTAAATAAATAATTGCCAGTTCTGCAAAAAAACGCAAATTTTTTTCAGTTTTTAATCTATTTTTAGATGAAAATTTGTCATTCTTCACTGTAAAAACAGAGAAAATTTTTCAATAAATCGCGGCAATATCACAATTTTAATATTTATATAGACTACTCAGACCACTGAAGAAAATATGGATATTTTGTGCCAAATTTACACATCTTTTTCCAATTTTTCTTCAAATTGACTTAGAAACATAATGGCTTGTTTGGTATGCCTGTATTTTATAGTCCCCTAATTGACAATAACAATCGTTAGTTGTTTAATGGTTCCGATAAATATTATTAATAGTGCAATGCACCATGATCCATAATATTTATCAATAGTTTCAGGTGTTTGCAGCTATAACTACCAATTTTGAGAAATTACTGGCCCTCAAATTCTACCCAATTTTTTCTTTAATTTGAAAAGACATACCTAATTCAAACCGCAGTATTACAGAGAGAGAAAACGATAAAGTGTAGTGAGAGGTGAGAGACAGAGATAGCAATATTTTTTCAATTTCTCTTTTGTTCCATCCTTTAATCCTTCAACTGACAAAAATTGAAATAATATAATGAAAATAATGAAAAATATACATATTTTACAATACTGCTCAGATAATTATGAACTGATCACAATAATAAATAGCCTATTTTACTGATAAGAAGATGAGCTTGGTGATGATAGACAAATAAAAAAAATTGGTTCAGTAGTTTTAAAGATTACCAATTATACACTTAAATAGGGAACACTTTTATATGTTAGTATAGAAGTATAAATATAGATATGGATATTGTTTTTTCGAACTTTCTGTATCGTTATTAGGAAGACAGTAAATCGTTAAAAACCTGTTGTGGGGTGCAAAAGTGGATTTTTATTGGTACAGCCGTGGTCAGATTTTGGGGGGGTTTTCAGTAGGTTTGAAAAACACTTCAAACTGTCGGATTCCAAATAAAAACTGATTTAATTGAGTGAAACACTCTTTATTTATCTAATTTGAACTTTCACTTAGTGACAATATGAAAATAATACGAGTAAAGGTCATAATATTATCTTCAGAAAGAGAGGTAAAATGCAAAAAAGACTCCTAAGAATCATTCGTTATTAAAATTTAAAATGTCGAAGCAGAAAATGTTGAACCAATAAAAACTGTCTACGTAATAGGCTCAGTTTACAGCTATTTTATTTTTTGTTTTATTTTGAGAACGAAGTAGGAGAGATGACTATAAAATATCAACAGAAAAAAAAAAATATAACTACTTAAGAATATTTTATAACCACCCTCCTATCCTCGTGATTTTGCTAACAATCCCCACCAAAGAATTTCACTATCCCCTACTCGAGTGTAATTTCATTTCCTGAAATTAGCCTATTCTCTCACCATAAAACTGGTTGAACGATCTGCGCCACAATACAATGGCTACAATAACGATAATTTGTAACCAAAAACGAACACAGGTACCAACAATCGTCGAGAGTCTGAGTCGAGACTTTTGGTTAATTGCTGCAGTTATTCGACTCGTGCTTTTTCATGGCTGTCTTCCCTCGCGATACCTACGTCCCATCGCTATCCGCGCCCCTCGCTCCCGCTCGCTCTCTTACGTCTTCGATTCCAATAGGTCGCAAAAAAGGGCACGTGTTGGTACAAATTTTTGTTTCATTTTCCATGCTGTACCGTATTATCGTCGTATAGATAGATAGGCTATTTCTTTTCTTCATTTTTTTTTTTTTTTTTATTATTTATTCTTTAACGATCGTGACTTCAGCCCATTTAGTCATGGTGTCTTAATGTATCATTTACCGGTTTATTATGATCGTCTTCGTGATATGTGCTTTATTTTTTTTTTCTTTCTTCTTTCTCGGTCTCTTATTTTTTTTTTTTTTTTGTATTTTGTCTTATTGCATGACTCTCTGTGATGTATTTTTTTTTTTTTTTTTAATAATAATAATAATAATAATAATAATAACAAAAATAATATTAAATTACGGAGACGCACACCGTGAACCAATTGTCCCAAAAGCAAACTCGCGTGCACCTTATTATCTATGGTAACGTTTTGTTTCGATTTGGAAAATAATAAAAATCCCGTTATGTAGACGTCTGCAGCGAGCATCGCGAGAACTTTGTGGAAAAATTAATTTTCGTTCAGCCTCTATATAGGTATCTACTTGTATTCTGATGAACGCGCAGCGCCACACTCAATTGGCCAGATTAATGTTATACAGCCCAACGAGAGGCACTCGGCACACTGTATACACCGTAATTATGCAGCAGTCGAAACGCACAAACGAGAATAGGTACCTCGTGTTGCTTTTCTGCGACAAAAGTTCAATGAAATTGAGGCCAATATTGTTCGGTGTTTTGAGAAATACGCAAGAGAGAGGGGACGTGTCAGTGGCCGCTTCTGGCTTTACAAAGGGACGGTTCTACAGCGGTTCTATTCTTTTAACAATAAAATCTAATTTTGCCCCACCTACATGAGCAATTATAAAATCCTAGTAACTTTTACGGTTTTTCGACTTTTTATCCAAACTTTAAAGAGCCTTATATCTAGTTTCATAATTATCATTTGGTATCTCTTTGTGCGAGAAAGTGGTGGAACCGTGCGAGAAAGGTTATTCAAAAGTACAAAAGAGATTAACAATATTTTTTCGCGTCGTATTGAAATTCGCTACTTTTTATTCACTCAAGAGGCATTAAAAAACGTATTTTTCGGTTGGATATTGCAAAAAGTCAATTTAGGAAACAAAATAAATTTAGAACATTAGTACTTAAGAAAAAAAATAAGGGACAAAAAAGAAGAAAATAGGGGAGGAATAAAATTTCAGTCTTGTCTGCACTCTCTTATCATATCTTCAAAGTTGTATAGGTACTTGAATGATTTACGAATAAAAATAAAATAATTAACTTTAACTGGAAGAGTCGGTTTTGGACACTGAAGTAACTTAAGTCCTAAATACAGTGTAGATGAAGTACAAACGCCACATCTTGTTCATATATGAAATATTTCTCTAGCTACAGTTGGTGGTGGAATGGCCGTGCAGTCAAGTTCGCCGCTTTTTTTTTAGCAAATAATATGTAAGTCGCCGGTTCAAATTCCCGAGCCAGGAGTGCTACATCATCTGGTGACTCTCAATGTGTGCTGTACATACACACGCCCTAGCAGTGTGTGGTGAAACTTATCACTCTCTTTCCTTCTGCAAGTTGCCAATAAATGGCGTCCTTCGTTTGTGCAAACTATGGCCATACAGGTAGAGTAAGTCTGTGTGTGTAAGGTGTAGCGATGTGCTGTTCACATCCAACCTCCCACCGTATGTAACAATATACCATATATTGTTTGACTCCTCCTAGTATCTGTAAAGAGGAATTGTTAGGAACCACCACACTTTATCTATACATGAAATACGTTTGTTAACTACAGCTGGCAGTGGAATAGCCATGCGGTTAAGTTCACTACTTTTGGCTGGAAAATAATAAGTAGGATGGTGGTTTGAATCCTGTAGCTGGCAGTACTACATCTTAGTAAATTAATTTGAGACTTTTTTCATGGTACTGAAAACTGTATACAGTTCTACAACTCCAAATCTCATACAAATGAGTCACTACTGGAACCAATATCAAAATAAGTGAGACTCTGATACCAAGAGTGAACATAAAATTTGGAATGTATGATTAGTTGTTAATGTAATGGAGGAAGAAATTAGGACAGACCACCATGAACCTGTAACTGATTCTGCAGGAAAAGTCATCTTTCAACTCAGATAAGAAGTGAAAATGGTTATTGTGGGGACTCACCCGTATGAGGGATAGGGGTTCGGACCCCTCGATAACAGTCACCGCCCCAAAGGGCAGACAAATATTTGTCCATGCGATGTAAAACATACAAATTACGTTTGATCGTAATTACCTGTAAGTACATGCAGGTAATGTACGAGTACAGAATCGTGACACAATAGAATGATGTCACAATCCGTACACAAACTGGCCAACCATCTCTTATCTTGATAGGGGATGATGTAACCGGGCCATTCTCACCAACGTACATATTCTCTTACATACGTGTGTTTGTGTGCGTGTAAATAAGCCATATATAAACCGCCCAAACCGGCTCTAAAATCACCAGTGTTCGCCTTGGTTTTGGCTTACCCATACTTATGTATGAAGTGGCTGAACACGCTTAAATTCTGTTGAATTTACCTTCTGGTGAAAATACTTCTCACAACAAGGTATTCCACAGTTATGTTAGTAAAATTTAACTGTATTTGGTTATTTTCTGCATGACGTTCTTTCTTTTAAAGTTATTGTTCCTTTAATGGGTTACACTTTGAAAGAATATTCAGACAAGAAAGTAATCAACAGATTATTTATGTGCTCTGCCACTTCATAAGTAAACATATATGGGTAAACCAAAACCTGGGTGAACACTGGTGATTTTAGAGCTGGTTTGGACCATTTATATAGGGGCTTATTTACACACACACTTACACTCATACATGGTAAATACGTACGTCTATGTATAAGGGTGGCTTGTCACTTCTTGTTGAGATAAGAAATGACAGACAGGTTCGTGTACTGAATTGTGACATCACTGTAATTATTTGATTAGTCATAGTTTGGTTCTCGTACAATTACTTGCTAGTAATTACAAGTAATTATGTTTGAACTTATTTTCATGCCATTTGTTTAACGTCATAAAGACGAATATTAGCCAGCCTTTTGGTTGCAACTATTTTCCAGGGGTGCGAGCCCCTATTACCTTATACGAGTATTAAGTCCTTACACGCCTGTACTTTCTGTCATTTTTTGGGCTTAAAGATTGTTTGTTTCAGTCGAGACTATGTTTTCTTCCATTTTTCCAATTGAAAATTAGCCTAAATTTCACATGAAGAAAGAAGTAATCGTAAAGGGATGAGAAAAGAGGAGAAATTTTGTACTATTTAATATTCGTTCTAAAAGTAGTGCCCCTGTTAAGCTAGCCATAACGTTAGTCTAAAGCTTAAAAGTTATTTTTTTAGGGAGTAATATTTAATGGTACGAATTCTGTTCAGCTAAGAATTCTATTCATCTGACTCGTTAATGGGTAACGGAGTCGTTTGCTTACTTCTGAAACAAGAAAATTTGAAAAACTGGTCGAGGACAGTTCTTCAGATCTGATCTTGAACATGCGTAGATAAAAGGAGCTTTGACCTCTTGCAGGTGGCCCAACCCCCTTTTGTGATGTTTTCTTTTGGCGCTTCGTGTCTAGAGATTCGAGAATAATTAAAGGGATTCTTTTTATAAGCTTTTATTCTATTCATTACTGCTATTTATAAAATATACCAATACCGATGCCAACCTTCTGCAACGAGATGTTAATTTCGCATGAAGTTAAAGCCAGAAAATAAAAATGAAAGCTCGTCTTTTAAAAACTCGTTTTTAACCTAAAGTTGTTCCAAGTACTCCATTTTTTTGTTTTTATGTCCTTAATTTTTATATAATTTTCGTAAGACTTTTGTTCCACAAAACTGACGCTTATTATAACGATAATTATATAGGCTCTTCAATTTTTTACACCGGATTTTCTCATTCGTTGCAACCGGCTAGGTCTGACTGGAAAGGGGAGATATGTTTTTGGTAAGGCAGTTGTTGTGATAATAAAACGAAGCAAAGTGAAGTAATGAGGTAGTACCTATGTGGTAGTGGTAGTGAATACAGTGAAGTGTTGATTATTGTGGTAAAGGTTGCATATTTCTATTCTCGTTGTTACGGATGATCAATATAAGCATTTATTTGAAAAATGGATGTGTAACTGTGCATATTACAAACAAGTCACAAGACATCCAACTAAATGAAACAATTTTTCAGATGTGTTTCGAACATTTCCAAAATAATCTGCTTCCCACCCGTCAGCAGATTCAAAAATGCATAAAAATCAGAATTGACCAGCTCTGCTATTGATGCGCTTCGTTTGGGTCACCCTAGAATGGTGGGGGTAGAAGGGAACTACCATAAATTCACACAAGCTTTTGTTGAACCTAATGTACCGATTTTTAACCACAATGTACTGGCTATACTAGATTTTCATTTACACACATAGTAAATAGGATTTTACCTGATACCTTAATTCGCCTTTTCTTTTTTTGTGAAGTTTAGATCACTAAACTGACTTTTGCTCACCTCTGTATGATTACGAAGAAAATATAATATACTGAATTTCGTATTTTAAATGAGTATGACATCAATCTGTACTCCATAAGCTCCAAAGATCAAACTTTTCTCGGCAAGCACAAAAATATTTCAAAAATGTATTTAAATTTAAGACATATTGCAATATAAATCTAAATTACCTACGAGAAAACTATTGACCAAAAGTGCCAGAGAGTTTCGAAGAATTTAACTATCAGATGAGGGGTACTTTTTCCTACTCATAACCATTGAAACTGGTTACGAATTACAACATTTGAATTTCAGTTTGGATTATGAAGAAGCCGAATCAAAAGAACAATCTATTTTTATTACAATTTTGAACGTCTGAATCCTTTCACAGTTGCGCGGAGACTTTATTCCTTTAAAGATGGCAAATTTCCTACTATCTATCCACACGAGTAAACTCAACGTAGACTACAATATCGCTCATTGGTCATTCAAAATTTTCGAAAACCTGAATGTCAATTTTCCAACACACACATTTTCTTTGCCACTTCATGTCGTCAACAAATAATAAAGCTCAAACACCGTATGAACAGAATTTTTTTTGTTTTCAGGTATCTTCTGTCTCTTTCTATATATTTTTTTTTTTCAAGTTTTTCTCGTCTTCTTGTTTTCGTGTACAGCTGGCCCCTTTCTTTTTGGCTCGACGAACGTTTCGATTAAATTCCGAGGAACGCGTCAAAGGATTCTCAAGCACCGTATTGTTTTGCCGAATATTAATTAAAAAGCTTTAACAATAGAGAGAGCACCATCGTAGGTACCGTACAAAAGTGGAACCGCACAGCATCCGAGCCGCGAGCCACTCGCCAGACGTCGCATTGTTTTTAGCGCCATGGCGTCCTATTCTTGCAACGATTTTTTTTTTTTTTTTTTCAAGGACAGACGTCCTTTGGAGTGCTAAGAATTAAAGATTACATTCTGTATTATACAGTAGTACGTATTTATACATATATAATATACAGTACCTATATACAGTGTGTAGTGTATATGGACACCGATACAAAGCTTCGAATATATTACAATTTTATTAGAATTCCTGCCGGCAATTTTTCATTAATAAAAAAACAAAAAAACAAAAACCACATAGAGAAGTAGAAGTGAGGGGACGAAGATGTGGAAAAAAAAAACAATACTATCCTTACCTATCATAAAAAGACACCGCACCAGGGTCTAACGTACTTACGTATTTTTATTCGGTGTATAGCACGTGTAGCGTAGTGAAAAGAAAAAAAGAAAAAAGAAAATAAGCTTATAAAATAATATTAAGGAAAATCAAAATATTCATGTTTAATTAGCACTGTACGGTATATGTACGAAGTTGATGGTGGTGGTCTTGGCACGGTTTTTTTCTCTTCAGATTGTTTATGCGAGATGTGCTTTGAGGCTATGTCGATATAATTTTTGGCAATGCCACGTGAATTCTATGGAGAAAGACCGTCAAAGGTGAATGATTGTGGGATGAGTTGAAGAGGGGGAATACCTGAAACTCGGTTGATACTTATACTTAAATCAAATTTTTCAATTTCTTAATTTAAAAAGAAAAAAAATCAATAAAAATAATTATTGTTAGAGATAAAATTTATTTTGTAAAACATTATTATAACTTAGTTATACCCACAATAATGGGTATTGGCAGGTAATCTAAATGTTAATTAACAAATTGACAAAATCAAGATTAGTAAATTACGTTTAAATTAAGTGGCCTAATGTGTCATTCTGAGTTCAGGTACGTAATTTTGTAAATATAATGACTGCGAGATAATAGCGTATTTTTAGTAGATCCTAACTGAATACCTACTTTGCAGACAACTGTACGAATAGGGTAACATTGATTTTGTAGTAATGTAACGTAATAGGTAGACTACCTACTATATGTATATATCTGAGAAAATGAGTTAAAAAAAAAAAGAAGAGGACCCAGACTTGATTAAGCTTAGTCCAAAGTAACTACAACCCTATAGGTATGGTTATAACTTATAGTAAAAGCTAAACTGATTCATTCGTAAACTTTCTTTTGTGTTCCATCTGCATAAGTATAGAAAATAGGGTGCAATAAGAGCAGAGACTTCATTAGGATTTGTTGATCACACTCTAGGTATGTATTAGGTTATCCTCCTCCCTCCCATAAATTCCTATTAAATGAAAAAATATTCTCATTCTCACAAAAGGTTTTGTGTTTTGTTCCCACATCCCTCTCCTTAGAAATTTATATTTTATACGCTTATGACTCTGTTCTAAATTCGATCAGAAGAACTATGGTGAATGAATAGAATTTGGGATGTGTGCCCATTAGTTTAATAACAATAAGTATCTAGCTGCGTTTGATATGGCATATAAGTGTTACACTTAAAGTTCTAGTTTGGGACTGATTATTTTAAAATTCAGCTCTCAGTTTATCCCTATACGGTTTTAGTTCCGTATCAGCGCAGTGAATTGACTAAACTCAAAAGCTGATAGGTATCTCAAATTCTACAATCACAATAACATTTTTAATAGAAAGACCACGTGATATACAAACGCTATCACATACCTTTAGAAAAGAACGTCCTACTTGATCTTACTCACCGAGCCTGGTCAGGAAATTTGGAACATTTTGAGATAAAATTTTTTTCAGAGTTCTCATTTCTACACTGGAAAATCGAACAGCTTTTTCACAGAATTTGTTTCACACTGTTCTCAATCGAGCAGCTTTTCATTAAAAAGTACTAAAAGTTTGGCACTTTTTTCATACGATATCGTACATAATGAACTAATATGATGAAGTGTTTTTGAAAGCAGAAGTATGAGTGCTAGCTTAGTGTTTGTGCGTTCAACTTTTCAAATTCAAGAGGCTATATGGTTGAAGAAAAGACGCCAGAAAAACATGTTTCAACGCAAAAGTAGGATTAAAACGTCCTTCAGTAAAATCATTTACAATGAATTAAACTATGCGCATAAAACATACAATTTCAAATGCCCTTGGAGAAAAAAAACATTAAGAAATGCCTTTCAGTTGTTTCTAATTTAATCTGGCAGATCTACATTAGAATTGATAGATTTTTTCGGTAAAAGGTCAGACAGTAAAAGAAAGGAGAAGTAGGTTGAAAAAAGGGTAAAAATGTAAAAACGTTGAATTTTTTGAATCAAAATTATTAATTAGTAAAGTGAACTTAATTCATAAATTAAAACAAAAACGCTAATAAAAAAAAAATTTTAAAAATCTATAAATCGATTTTTAAATTTTTTCTAATTAGTTAACCGATTATTTGGAATAATGGATTTTTGCCCATCACTATCTCGCCTGTTTGTAAAATTACCAAATTTTGTTTTCCGTAATATTCGGAATGGGTATCTTCTCAATAACATATAAACAACAGCTTTCCCACCCTACCACAGCCCGTTTATTATCGATAAAAATAATGTCGATAGCTTTTAACCGATTAATATTTCCAATAAGTAGTTAACCTATACCTGAAAATATAATAATTTCAGGATTTAATTTCAATTAACTTAACGTCGATAAATTTGATATTAGTAAGTTTTCTTCTCATTTAAAAATTTGCGATTATTGGTACATTTTGTCTACCACCTGGTATTTGATGAAATTTCGGTTTACACTGAACAAAATTTAAGAAAAATTGGCAACCCTGCATTATAACCTCTATGATCTCGCAGCACCCTAAGGCAGATTTATTTTTGAAATTTCACGCCAAGTTTTTCACAATCGACATCGTGTGTTTGCAGATAAATCGACAATTGTGAATTTTGCAACGGAAATTCTTTTTACTTCGTGTTATATGGTATTGAAAAAAAAAATTAAACCTTCAACCTATAGGGAGGCGCACACAGCCCTTCTAAAAGTCATCACGCTGTATGACTCACGAATTTAACGCCATATTTTCTTCCATTCTGTTCTTTGACAGCCATTATTTCTCCCTCGAGTACAAGTTAATCCAACGACACGAGGGGAGTTGAGAAACTTCAACGTGTGGACTATAATATCGAAAATTGAATTTTCTTCAACCTTCCAGTATCGATAGAAAATGGGTCGATATCAAGATATTTTATGTTCGCTGAATGCTAAAAGGGTAAAAAATTGTTTTTCTTATCTTCAAAAGTTGTTAGAAGCGAAAAAAACAAAAAAACAAAAATGAATAGCCTTATACTCGTAGGTACCTACGTATTTATAATTATTATAAGCTTTTATTCTACTCACTGCTACAATTTTAACATATACCAGTACTGCAGCCAATCTTCTGCAATAAAATAATATTTATTTCACGTGAAGCTTAAGTCAAAAAAATAAATAAATAAATAAAAGCTTATCTTTTAAAAATTCGTTTTTAATGTATTTTAAATTATTTGAACTGAATTAGCTCATTACATAAAATTTTTCATTCACAAATTGTGCATCAAACAAGATAGGCAACATTTATAGTATTGTAAGATGCTGTAGTCACATACGAAATTATAAGCAGATTTCAGTTGTTTTTTTACACCTTTTGAGAAATGTATGATTAAATTAATAATGAACTAATTCACGAGTACCTCCGTACACCAACAGCTCTATACTATTGTCTACTTTATAAATATAAGTGAGGTATCCTCGGAATTTGACATAGTTAAACTCATACCATTTTTTTTTTTTAAAATGAAGACTTTATCTGACGCTTTTTCCCCTTATCTTTTGCCATTTTTGCTTGTAACCTAACTATTTTATTCAATTATCAACAAAAATGGAACTTGATGAAGTGATTTCTCCCTCTCTTCTATGAATTTAGGATTTGCGCTAACTTTTGGGGACAGAGAAGAATCACTCCATCTGGTACCATCATTTTTACAAGTCCTACAAATTCTCTTATGTTTTTCATGTCTAATAATTTTGTAATTTTGAAACTTATAAAATTCTTATCCTAATGAAATTTCACCATATAATTTCACATTGTGTTTTTTACCTTGTTTGAATTTGTCCGCTTTGTATTATTTCATTCAGTTTTGGAATTATGGATCTAATCATCTTTTGAAGCTTTAGTATGTCAAATTATTCTATAAATGTATTGGTATTCTGTTTCCTGTTTTTGATGGTTTTAATTGATATCATACCAGGCTAAAAGGTCATCTATGGTAGGGAAACTTAGTGGTTAATAAAGTAGGTTTTAAATGGATGAAAATTTTGAGAAAACAGGGAAATAACTGGGAAAAGAATATGGTTAATTTTTGGTCTTTTAGATTCTTTTAAAATGTAAAATTATACGAGTTTGCGAGAACAAATCCTGAGTCTTTCCCTTCCAGTTTTTCTCCCCTACAGTGAACTTTGGAATTTCTCATTATGGGATAGTATTAATTTGGTATTAAAAATTTTTGATTGTTTATATTTTCAACATTACTATTTTGACAATATTTAAATTTCATCATCATTTTGTCATTGGTAAAACATATATTCCTCAATGTTTTCATCTTCAGATATCATGTGTATGATATCTCGTTATGTCCTTTATGAATCAATTCAGGTAAGCGATTGGTTGAGAACTTGTGTGGCCTACTGAAAACACCAGTTTTGTGTGACAGGTAAAAACCTAATTTGGTATACCATATAAGTCTAATTTTGTTTCATTCTTATCAATCTTTGGTTCAAAATGAATGATTTTTTAAGGTATTGATTTTTATCTTTCCTAATAACATAATTGCAAACAGAGAGACATGATCTAAATTCAATCCTTTAACGAACATGTGGATTAGGATTTGGTGTCCTAAGAGTAAGCCTACATAGCCTTTTCAAGTTAATTATGAAATCTTGGAGTTCAGATTCATGCAAACCACAAACTTTCAGATGTACCTACTCTGATATCTTCAAAAATTGGTACCAAACATAATGTAATAATGCTCACAGCAGCTTATCAATACATTTTTGACAGGTGTGTATGAAGTTGAAAAAGCAAAACAATTTTTTTTTTTAATTTTGTCATAATTATTGATACTTAATATAATAACTTACGGTTGAGTATTATTACGAACTTCACTGGTTTTTTGGAAATTCAACAGGTGTTCCAGTCAAACATTGGCACGCTTCTAAATACCTTATTGGTAATGCACACTAAAATTTGGTTGAATTCAGAAACAGATTTAAGGGGGCTCGGGGACTATAATCTAGGAATCAAAATTTTGTGGTGATTATTGAGCTCTTGAAAACAAATTACGAGTTTCTTTGAAAGTAAATGATGTCAAATAAAATCAAGATTTAAGGAGAATATGTTACGCAAAGAAGTTTGTAGCCTCCGGAGGTCAAAATTGTAAATCAGTCTCTGAGTAAATTTTGGGAATGAGGTTATTCTGAGCCAAGAAAAATAAAAAAGAAGCTGCTACCTATACCTGGTAGGCACCTAAAACCAGGCCCATAGAGAGGAAATTCGAGCCTGGAGGAGAAAAAATTCATGGGTCACCTAAAAAATTGAAAATCGCATCTCTGTTCAAGTGCAGAATCAAGAATTAATCTTTGAAATGGGGTTTTATAATACATTCAAGTCTATTTTGCAACTGGAGTGAGTAAAAAAATTTTTTAAATGGTTTTCCATAAAACTGTACTTTTTTCTCTTTTTATTGAGAATGCTGGGCCCCTAAAAATTCTGGCCCCGAGAAAATCACCCATTCCTCTTTTCGTCAGACATGCCTACAGCCCTCTATCTTGATGAAGTCAACTTGAATTTCATTCAACCCAAATCATTCTTTAACATTAGAATAAATACGTGAAGGTAGGTACCTAAGAATATTATTAAAAATAAGTTAACGTTTTTCTTAACCTGACATTGCTCACAATAGAAAGGAAGTGAGACGAAAACATCACTGGAGTCAGTGGTGTACTCAGAAGGATGATGAAGATGTGGGATTTCCCTTACTCCATACGGTTTACGAATAAAATTTAAAATCCTATGTTTTTTTCAATCGCTCATCCGGAATATTTCCAAAAATAAAATCTTACTTTAGCCTGTAGTGAGTAGCGTAAAAAAGGAGCATGGTTGAGGTGACCCCCTCTTGATATTTTTATACCTTTAAGAGATAATTTCAATCACAGTTATTGTAAGTATACTCGCCACTTATTCAGTAAGTTAACATAAGTACGTACTAGTACGTGTTTATTAAAGATGTGCTTTTTTGTAGAAATTCATAACTCAAATTCCTTTCGAATTTTACCTTTCTTCTAGTCAAAAATATATTGAAAATGTAAACAAAAAATTCCTCGAAGAAATTTTTCAATAAGTTGTTTGAAATTTATCTTCATGAGAATACTGTGTAGAAATGGTCCGTATAAAAGTAGCTTATGGGCTGGCTGCAAAATAAAGCTACAAAACAGAACTGATTTGGCTGACGAATTTTCAAAATTTGTCTTTTGAAACCGCACGGTAGAAGTGATGAAACATTTATTAGCAGACCTTATGAAAAGAAACGATAGAATTTCTACATGGGTCTAGACAGAGTATGAAAGTACAAGTAAAATGAAAATTTACTCATAAAACAAAATTGAGAAATTTGTATTTTGTGAACGTCAAAAATGATGAAAATTATTATTATTGATACAAAGTTAATGTTTATTGATTTATTTTTATTATTTATTCTATTAAATCCACATTCAATTGGAAATATAATATTTATTTTTAGTTTTATTTTGTTTAATATTTTTGATAATATAATTATGATTAATATTGTTGTTGTTATAATTTTAATTATAGTAGGTCTTTTTATAATTTCATACTAACGTCATTATTATTAGTTTGAGATGAAAATTTGGTAAGTACTTACACAGGTATATGGCACCAGTAGATATGAGCTACGTGATTATGGGAGCATTATGATTCATTTTTGAATCTGTAATGTTTGGATCATTTTCATCAGTATTTTGTCCTTCCACGCACAACTTTTCGATTTATTAAATTATATGCTTTAGTTTCGTTTGGCACCTTTCTCGTTATGCTCAAATCTCAAGTACGCACCTCTCGTTTCTTTTCGTGGCTCTTTTAACTAGTAACCATGTTCTTGATTTAATCGTTTCTTGTTTTTACCCAGTGTAGCAGATTGTATGTAATTATCTTTTTGATTTATAGGCTAGTAATTTTATTGATTGGTAGACGCAAGTTATCCTAATGTAAGTTCTATACACTTCCCATGTGATGGCCTGGGAAATTTAATACTTTGTACTATTCTTTAGCTACGAATCTACGCCCAGATGATGTGTGTTTGCAGACTCACACAACCCAAATCGTCGATTTCTGGCCACTGAATCTCATTAAAATTCGTGTAATATTCACTCTGAACAAGGATTAGGAGTAGTATTTCTGTTAAACTGCATCACTGCAACATTCGAATAGTATTCACCAGTTTTTCTTCAAAATAGTTAGATAACTTTAATTCTAAGCTAATTTATACACCCTCAAGGTTTGTTGTCCAATAAAGAGTTAGCTTCGTCTGCAGAATTAGGCTTCGTCGTTTACCTGCAAAATTTTCTGTAGTCTATAACCGTCTGTACCCTCCTTACCAAAAATAAAAAAGTTAAATAAACTCAATTTCAGTTAATCCAGTCAAATCTTACAAAAATAAAATAAAAAATTAGCACCTAAACTTTAACTATAAAAAGTTGTTGGGTTGGTTTCCAAGATTAACGTAGGTACTAAAAGTTGCACCTTCTCCGCCAATAGCATCCCACAAATTTGGTTTTTTGAATTTTTATTGGCGAATTTTGATTTTGTGGTATAATAGGTTTGTAAAAAATTGTGTATCACAAAATTTCCTACAAAAATGATGACGTGCAGTTTTTTCCCAACGCTCCCCTTTCTTCCCGGAGAATTTTGAAAAAACCAAATTCAGTGAATATAGTTGTTTTCAATAATCTCTAGAGGGAAAGAGGGCGTCAGACAAAAACTTCGAGGGTGGAAGGGATGATAGAAAGTTATGGAAGAGGAGTGGATGGGTAGAAAATATGTATTGAATTATCTACATAGTATGATAATCAGGAGCTATATTTCCCGTATAATATTCTATTGGATATGTTCAGTGAAGAATGGTTTTTTCAAGACTCTCTGGAGAGAGAGGGGGCATCGAACAAAAAACTACATTTGACCTTTTTGGTAGAAAATTTTATGTTGAACAATTTCGTACTGACCTATTTTTATCACAAAATCAAAATTCGCCAAGAAAACCAGGAAAAACTAAATTTCGGGAGATAAACACCTCCCCCCAAAAATGCAAGAGGTGGAAGGGTGCAACTTTCAGTATGTTGTTCCAGGAGACTCACGCAAAAATAAAAATCCTATATGGCTAAAGTTTGCGCGCTGATTTCTTTTTTTCCTCATTTTTATTCTGATTTGACTGTACGAAGTAGTGTAGCTAGATTTTCTATTTAGTGAGCTATGGGAATCATGAAAATTTTAAGGGGGTCAGGATAGAGTGAGATAAGGCTTTTATTGGCAATTATGCTAGAAATTCATCATCAAGTATCGTCGGTTTAAATGTTTTTGGCTAGAGAAAGGACAATGTTTTTTTTTTGGGGGAGGAATGACCCTCTTAGACCCTCCCCCTAGTTACGCCACTGATATTTATGACGCAACTGGATGCCGGCCAATCTATATATCAATGAAACCTGAAAATTACACTCCAGCAGAGCCATATTACCACGCATTTTATTTCTCCAGGTGTATAGAACAACCATACAGTGTAATGTAACTCTTAACTCCGCCACACTTTACAGGTCTCGTTATTCTTCTTCAAAAAAATTATCAACATGGTGGGATCGTTTGTCGCTTGGCAATCGATTTGGCACTTCAATTATTGCGTTCACCAAGCCATAAGTCATTATTAAAATTACCCAGTAGCAGATATTGACCTAATAATTTTTAAGGTATATTAAATTTTTAACTTCCTCCACCAGTCGTCGTCGTTGTGATTCATGCGATTGATTTTTTACACGCGCGCTTCGTTCCTTTAACATTCTTTCGTCCTCCTTTTTTTTTTTTTTTTTTTTTTTTTTTTTCGAGTAAGAAAACCAGAGAGATGTAATTTAGACACTTAACAAACCGAGAAACGCCATGGTTGTACGGATCTTGTTAAATAGTTTTTAACCTTGCCGATGGTTAAAACATATGGCGTCGAATATCTGCTAAGCAACGTATTTTGTACAGACCCCACCTTTTGTATTATAGCTAATCCACCATTTGTACTCTGTAGGTACCTATATATATATATATATATACATACATATATATATAAATATAAATATTCCTTTCGCCTCTTATTTTTCCCCTACACTTTTAAAAGCATCTGCACGACTTTATCGAATAGACAGCAGTACTCTACAATATACAGGTCTGTACACAGTACACCAGAAAGTTTTTTAAATGACTTCGTGATCGAAAAGTTATTATTTGGTCGATGGACTATGGAAATTGTGTCCTCTTGAAAAAAATAAAAAATAAAAAGGAACTAGAAGTTGGTAGGAAAAAAAATGGCTATTGTCAGATTGGAGTTTTTTTTTTCTTCTTCTTCTTGCCTTCCATGTATAGGTTGAAATGAGTTCAGGATGGATGTTGCATAATTTGTGAAGAATCGAAACTATAGGTGGTCATTTTGAAAACAACAGCGATAAAAAAACAAAAAAAAAAAAACAAAAACAAAATCAAAAAAAAAACAAAAAAACCATGAATTGGAATTGAAAGTTAGTAGTTGATACATCGACGCAATATGAGTAATATCTACGCAGGTACTGTGAAAATTGTGAAGGAAAAAATTACAGACCTGAGTAGCTTTGGCATTGAAATCGACGTGTTCGTTGGTTTCTTGCACATCGAATCAGTTCATGGTCCATTGAACGGATTTAAGGGAAATCGAACCTACATGATCTGATGCAAAAATTATTGTTTTTAGGTACCTACCCAGTAGGCTTAAAAATGGGATTTTTTTTTTTTTTACTATAGATCTATAAAAATGTCAGAAAAATACTGAAGTTACTTTCAAACATTGGTATGCTTTTAAAGTGTAGGTCATCTGAAATTAATTACTTAGAGTTCGAAAAATTGTCTAAGTAGACTTACTGTATTATGATTTTTCATGAATTTTCTGAGTATTTATGATTAGCCTAGCTGCTTTCGTCTTCCCACAAAATTTTTGCGCTTTTCAGCAGAGGTAATAAACTAGTCAATAAAACTTAAACTTATAGCTTTTGCTTATGACCTTGAAAATGTAGCTTATAACTCATGAGGTGATTGACTTAAGCTCATTGCTTATGGCTTAAACTTAAAGGTTAAAAAAATTTTATTTGAGAAATTTCTTAAAATAACATTGATTTGCCTCGAATTTTTTCGTTTTCAACTGTTTACACCTCATGGTTTGTGTCATTATAAATTTAAATTTTCAAATTTGTGGAAAGGAAAAACGGAAATTTCTTAAATGCAGATTTTTAAAAAATGAAAAAATTTTGTCAACGTCAGTTCCGTAAGTCAGCCAAAAAATATAGCTTAATACTCACGGCTTATAGCTTTATGGTACTTTTGACTTGAACTTATGGCTGACTTAAATTTGCCAAAAACCTTTGGCTTACGACTGATTTATCATCTCTGCTTTTCAGACCTTTGTTTATAGTTTTTTCTTCAAACCTTGATGAGATAGCTTAATTAGAATTTTTTTCTTTCGAGATGCCAAATAAGAGTGACAAAAATATGAAAGGAGGTGGGTACAATCTACATTTGTTTCTTCGTCGTATTCATCTCCCGATTCTACTTACTTTGATTTTGATTTTGTTTTGCTTTTGTCAATTTTAAAATGTGGAAAAAATTTTGTTAGTAAATATGCAACAGTAGGTTACATTGATGCTAAATTTCTAAAATTTTCTAAATTTTTAAAAGAAAAGTCCGTAATTTTTTTCGACCTCCTCTTGAGGAAATGCTGACTACGTCCTTAAGGAGAGGGATGGTCAGGATTTGGTGGGTCTATAGTCTAAAAGCATGAATTTTTCGATCACATCCTGGAGTATCCAGAGTAAACAAGAACTGAAACGATCACACCGCCATTTTGGGTCGGGAATATGACGATTGCCGGTTTCGAACTCGCAACCTTTCGATCACAGAGCCGAGCACCAAACGACTACGTCACCCAGACCGCCATTCAAATGATCAGTAAGGTAGGATTTATACACATTTAGACGCATTTGTTTTGATGATGTATTCCCTTAGTCACATAAGTATATAATACAGTCCTACTACTGATTTACTTATGCTTAAGGAATTTAGTCAAAATTAATTCCATTTTTGTTATATACTGCTCTGAGAAAAAAAATTATGCCCATAGTGCTTCTGAATTGAAAAAAATTTCATCTTTTTATTTTCTATGTAAAATTTTAATCCATAATATTTATAGCCTAGAACCGTAGACCCTTTGAATCGCTTACAGTTTCTTATGTACGTTATATAACATTTTATAAAAACTTATAGAACGTCAGGAATTTTTATAAATTCAAGTAGATCTGAATTTGTTTTTTCTTTAAGCCATTCTGTACGGTGAAATAAAGAATTTTCGTTATTGTAGGCTTCTAGAAAATAACTCCTTACAGTTTATGTACTTACCTAGTTTTATTGACATTTTTTCATAGTAAAGATTGAGAAACGTAGGTTAAGGTATGTATACTGCTAATGCAATTAACACTCCTGTATGATTCAACATCTTTGAGGCTTAAAAGAGCAAAAAATTTGGGTCGAGAATCTGCTTTTATCTATCTATAAGACTCGCAAAGACGTACTTATACAGTGGGTACATATTCTAGATACAGCAAAAAAGAAAAAAAAAGGTAAACACATCATAGTTTTGTAGCACTTTTTGCGTGACTATCCACACTTAACCTTCATTAAAAAAAAAAAACTTCTATATCAACGGCATATTCTCAATTTGTCAACCTTACAATACTCGTTGCCCTATCAGGCTTGAAAACAGGCGATAATTTCAGATAATAGTTTTTTTTTATAACATTCAACCGAAAAATATGTTTTCTAATACCCCTCGACAGAACAAAAAGTGGCCAATTACAATACGATGCGATAAAATATTGTTGGGCACATGCGCACTTTCAAGTTGAATTTCTAGCACCGCTTGATCACTTTCTTGCATGGCTCAATCATTTTTTTGCACGGCTCGACTACTTTCACAGTTTTTTTATTTTTTCTAAAGTAAAATTTTATCAAGTTAATGTTATTTGGTTCTAAAAACTATTTTTGAGCAATTTTTTTTTGGATTATGGGAGGTTGAAAGGAGACCAGAGATTTTTTAGTTTAAAAAAAGTAAAATTATTAATTATGATTTCTGGTTCGAAAAAAACAACAAATTGTTTTTTTTGAGGAGGTGGAGTGTTGTAAGTAATAGGTGATTGATAGTAGTACGATTTGCAGGCGAATGCTGAAAAATTTACACTCGTATCAAAATCACCTATATCTTTTGCACTTGCATCACTAATAACTATTTTATTGTCTTTTCGTTGGGAAAAATTTCGTTCTTTATCGTAAATTACCGATTTAGAAGACCCAGAATTGTTTGCCACAGATTTCAGTTTTAACAAATTTATGTCGTAAAAGAGAAATTAATAATGTACATATAAGTTTCTTTTTGCAATTCAGACATATGTATTTTATCGTTCACTCATAAAATAATTTAATAGAATATCGAAATCATAATATTATTAACGATAACTAATAATACGAACAGCCATTTTTATTTCGAAATCGTATTCTCTTAAATTACAGAGAAAAAGAATTACAAAAAAATTTCAAAAAAAAAAAAATGCGAAACATTTAAGCATAGTTTCAAAATGAAAAAAAAAATTAAAACACAAATATCACAATTATGGCATGTTTTATAATAATACATAATTTTACACGTAAAAAGGTGTAAATGAAACGGAAGTTTCAAAGTTAAATACTTAAAAATTTCTCAGAAACACTTATTAAAAGTGTCAATCATGTATATACGTTATTGAGTACCTATTCAAAAAAAGTTTATATACTGATTTTCAATAATATTTAAAGAAAAAATCCATTAAATTGAATGTGGCAAAATTTTGTTTATCATTAATTACCCTTTATTACCGGACGCGGTTTAATTAGTACGAGCTTAGAATTAAAAATTTTGACATTCACAGTTTCTTGTTTTTTCTTATGTAAATGCACCTATACTATAGGCAAAGCTGTCATGGAATTAAACGCGTACGATACCTACATAGTAGTGAAAAATATATCAACAGTTGTTTGTTATAAATTTATTATCCTTCGATAATTATAATTATTCTATTCAAAATTATTAATTAAATTGATGTGAATGTTGTTTTCAGTTTACTTTAAAAAAAACAAAAAAAAAACATAAAACTTGAGCAGCACTGAATGATAGAATTTAAAAAAAAAAAACAACTAACGACAGCAAAGTTTTAGTATATTAGCATATAGATATATGCAAAATTTCAGCAATATGTAGCCAAAAAATATAATTTTTGCTGGATGGCAGGTCTGATTTGCATGAAGATATACAAGAATTGGGTACGTTATGGATGATAATTTTGCCGATGGAAGAGGAATTTAACTTAGAAAGTTTAATATTTTCTATTTAATTTTTACGTGGTTAAAATGAGCTAATTCGTTATTATTTACGTGGGAAGGGGAAAAATGATAAATAAATAATTATTCTAGTTGACTAGGTATATCTAACTTAATCGTTTGATAGAAAAATTATTTTTCTTGTTTACATAAAATAATAGAAAAAATAAAATAAAATCTTTCCCTTATAAAAAAGACGTAGCATTATTTCTGTGTCTTTAGACTATCGGGGTAAAGGGACTGGATATCCAGAAATTTGTGACACAAAATTGTAATTTACGAATTTTTGATAGAAATCAACTAATGTACAATATTAATTGTGAGTTGGCATCTGGAAAAAAAATCTAATAGACTGAAATTATAACCAGTGCTGTTTCGATTCCTCTAAACCAGTGAAGGAGCGACCTTCTAAACTTAAAAAAAAAGTACAACTCCCCGAAAGAAAATCGAAAAATCGGTGGTGGCTGGGCCGTATGTAGCATTTACAAGGAGGTGGGGGATAGGCTTAACGAATTGATCAAATAATTTCGCGAGCGAAAAAAAATTTTACGTGTTTTTTGTGTTCTCGAATATGATTTTATTCTAGTGCTCGAATCAGGTCTATCATGAGGAGGAAGGGAGATTTCCCAGGTCCGGGTTTTTTAGAAGCCCAGCATTTTCAAAAAAAAAAAAAAAAAAAACTGAGCAAAAAACATTTTTTAACTCGCGAAGTTAATGCTTCTCCAGTATTGTAAAACGCCACCCACGAGTGAATCCTGAATACGGCACCGAACACAGATATGATTTTCAATTTTCGAAGGGAGCACAAATTTTTCTCTCCCGCACCCGAATTTCCTTTCTACGACTAGCTCACCGAATCATATTTATATAAAAAGCGTTGTTATTGTTATAGTTATTATTATTAAAATTATTATCTATTATTATTGTTGCTGTTTTTTTTTGTTTTTTTTTTTTTTGTTTTTTTTTTTTTTGGAGGGGGTTAATATGTTTTGTTTTTAAATGTATGGCGAGTTGAATTTCATCGGATAAAAATCTCTTAACCCCCTTCCTACGCATCCTACGCTGAAAAGTGAATGGAGCATTGAATTTTTAAATACTAAATAAGGTGACACAAATATTTCACTCGAGATACTAAGTTTTTACGCGCTCGCTGATGAAGTTTTTTTCTTCTTCGATTATTTACGAATACGTCGTCGATTGTAGGAAGATGTACCAATCTTCGGTAGTCTCTCAAAATCCGGAGTAATCGGAAGTATTCGAAGTCGTTAACATGGAAGGGTTATATTTAATGCCAGTAGCTTGGCCTCAATATTTGAGATCGACGCAACAGACGGACCAATCGACTTTGACCTGCATTTAGTCTGTTAGAGCAGATTTTATCGTAGAGTTGAGACGAAAATTAGTTATTTGATGATAATAATTGAGTACCACATATAAGTACTGGAAAAAAATAAAAATAAAAAAAATAATCGAGTGGATACTACTAATTTTCCACAAAACACCTCAAACTAGCAAAACGAACAAAAAATCATATAGGGTATGATTTTGAACTTTTGAAGAATAAATAATGAATTTAACTTGTAGATAGTTCTTAAAATCTATTTAATCTATATTGGGACTGTCCATGACCTAGGAGCACTTATCGGCAATATTACTTTAGAACCAACAATTTTTTATGTGTAGACATCTTAGCGCTTGGTATAGAGTAGGGTCTAAATGAGAGTTACAATTGTCAGATTCGCGTAACTGTAACTTTTACAATTGTAACTCTCATTTGCCTGTATTATATGATGTGCAGGTGTGTGGTTGTTATGTTTACACATCAATCCTTCGTGAGTACAGACCATACTCACGCCTTTTTTTTTTTAACTATCTTATCGATTTTCAAAAAACATCAAATAGCACCACCATGGGATCATTCTCTATCAATCAAAAAAAAGTTCATGGAAATCAACGCCCAATTTGAGAAGTTGTGCTCGAAGAAACATTATAGAAAAAACGTATGGTTATATGAATCTAACTGATAACCTCTTCTTTTTTTTTGAAGTTGGTTAAGAAGGAAGATCAACTTAAAAGCTTGAAAATTGAAAGTGATAAAAAAATTTTGAGAATAAATTACAAAAATTCCTTTATTTGAGTGTCTTTTGTTTCTCTTAATTCGGTAACTAAACAGACACTTTTCGAACATAAACATAAAAATGACTTCTATTGATTTATGCCCATCCAGTATGTTATTTTCAGTGCCTAAGGTGTACCTTCTATACAGTTTTGTATCTTGTATTTTATTCTCATTGTTATTAGTTAAGTTATGAAAATTTAAATTTAATTTAAATCTTAGCTCCAAAAAATCAAAATTTTTGCCAAAAACAAAATACACTTAAAGGGAGAGTGATTTTTTGTACACAAAGGTTGCTGGATTTATGCACCAACTCTAATTAAATTGTATTTAAATCAGAAGGTCTACGTTTATAAGCTTCAGTCTGTTTATTCAGACTACTGAAAAAAAATTTTTTTTTTGGAATAATCGATCATATTTAGTTCCTAAATTGCATTACCCATCGACTTGGAAGAATAAAAAAAAATTTAATAAAAATAATTGTAAATTATTTTTCATGAATACATCTCCTTTCTCTCCCTCTCGAGCAACGTGATTAAAATTTTTGTAAAAGACAACCATCAAATGCCTACGAATAAGGTAAGGTATACAGGGTGTTGACGGAGTGAGTGTCAAAATTGCTGGTGGCGGTAGAGTAGGTTGAGTACATACGTGTTAGAGTAGTTGCATACCCCGCTGTAGCTTTGTTTTCAAATTCGTAGTAAAAGTGTCATTCTAAGGCCTCATTCAAATCTATCATTGGAAAAAAGACGAGTAAAGACCATAGTATTATAAATGAAAAAGGCTGGAAAAAATGCGTTCTTTCATGAAGGTTTAGTAATTTATGTCTCTATCCCGATCAGTTTTGAGTTACTTCACTTGGAAAGAAAACACCAATTTTTCGGAAAAATTTTCTTTTTTCTCCATTATCGTCAATTTTTATGGAAAGCTACAGCTGAGTATGCAACTACTCTAACTCGTATGTACCTAACCAACTGTACCGCCACCAGAAGTTTTTATGTTCACTCTTCAAACCCCCTGTATAGAGCAAATGAATGCGAGTCAAAGTCATAGCGCAAGCGAAGATTTATTTTACATTTTCCAAAACTGGAGCTAAAAATTTCGAGATATTTTTAATGATGGAAAGGAGTTTAGAGAGAAGAAGAGGATTTTTGACTGAAAATATTACAAGTTTCCTCAGAAAACAATGTGGGATTCTACGTTAATTTGTGGTGCTCTTTCCAATTTATTTCCACAAAAATGAGAAAATTTACAGAAAAACTTTGCTATCGCATAAAAATTTGGAAAAAAAAATAGATACAATATAATATTAGTGTGAAAAAAGAGTCAAATCACAATGAATAACGCGCACAAAAAGAAAATATAGACCAAAGACAAATATAGAAAAGTCAACAAACTTAATTTACTGTAGATTAAAAACATTAATTATCTCATAAAAAAAAAAATGCAACCCTTCTACACAATGAAATGGTAAACAAAGAAATACGTACAAATTATTTAGAAATGATTAATACAAGGAAACCTCAAACAAAGGCGACCTACAAACGTCCACGAAGAGTTGATTCCATATGAGAATTCGAATGCAAGTATTCAAAAGCACAAATTTTTGGATTCTCTCATTCTTTTTCCTTTTTTTAAAATTTATTTTTTTATTTTTAAACGGTGCTCTTGCATCGAGTTTTATTGCAAAATCGTCGACAGAAGATATTTATATATCATGACGTTGACGGTAACCTTTCTTTGAGGTTATTCCTTGAGCTGCTGGCCAAATTTCTGAAATACCTATTTTGGTACAATATTTTTATACAAAATGGAGGGTAAGAAAGTTGATCAGCGTACACTCAAAATCCAATGTAATTCCGCCGCTGCCGATGACTAATGCATATCCGTTCGATATATTTAGTTTTTGTTTGGTAAAGTTGTTTCAGCTGTTGAACTGGTTCGGACACTGGATCCTCGGCCATTGTACAAATAAGCTTGATGAGTTACGTGTTGACCAATTAGTTGGATATGATAAAAAAAACTAGTGAAATACGATTTGATCGCACGAATCCTTAATAAGAGGACGAACATAAAATCCTATAAGCTATTTATTGCGAGCATAGGTACTTATTTCTTGTGAATGGAAGTTGGTCAGAAATCGTACTTATTGGTAAACACCTCTGTTTGAAAGGAATTAATTTTAAAATTCAAATAAATCGTAACTCATAAGCCAGAAAAAGTTGAAAATTTTTACATAGGTTTCTAAAGGAGGAGTGGGAGGTATACGTGCTTTTTATTAAAGAGAAAATAATTTGTAAAAAATACTTTAAATTACTTAGACATTTTTCAAATGAAACAAAATTTCAAGTTCAAAATACCATTGTATGATAATTAGCAATTGGACAGTCAGAATGACAAAGAAATATTTTTGATAAGTGTACATTAACGTTTTTAATTTTTGGAGAAGCTTTTATTTCAAATTTAGGGTACGTTTCGAATAGATTTTAAATGCTTCAAGTCCTTTCAAACATGAAAGTAGACAATAACCGCTTAAGTTAATTCTTATTATCACTTCCGAATACCGTTTCCTATTATTCTTAAAAGTAGGTATAGAAACATTCATAGTTGATTTTTGTCTCTGATATAATATCCAACAGAAAAATTTCAAATTACTTATGAAAAAATTTGTGTAAATTTAGTTTTATGATAAATTTGAATAAATCAGTTTTCGAAAGTAACATAACCCGCTATTTTATGGAATTAAACTTATTTCAGTACGATTCTTTTCTCGAAATTTACGAGTGATTCGATTTTTAATTAGATCTAAGAGCCCCACTTCCTCCCCCATAAATTTAGGTCCGCACAGAAAATTATCAAACATGTGACAGATTATTTACAATACTTAATGAAAGTAATCAAAACGCACTGACTGCTGAAGAATTTAATTTTTTAGGTGAAAGGAAAATTTGAATTTAATGCCATAAGTCATAAATAGTCGAAGCCATAAAGTAGGATTCTATGTTTTTTTTAACTTTCCATAAGTTCTCGCTAATCTTAATTAATGCAGCAGGTAAAGCTGCACAAAGTCAAAGTAGAATGTCATTTCCTAACCATTTTTTTCACATAATCGACTGCCCACTCATCCCCCCCGAAAAAAAAAAAATGTTTATGAGTAATAAGGCTACACTTTGGACGCATTTAGCATCAATTTTTGTCGGTATACAACGCTTACAAGGCCACGTATGCAGAAATTCTCCAATTTTTTACCTTTTCAGGTCAACATCGAGCCGAGACACAGAAAGCATTATTAATTGGAAGAAATTTTCAATTTGAGAAACTGGGACTGTATTTGAATTAAATTTTTTTAAATTTTTGATTACAAAAATAAAATTTTTTGTAATTTTCTCAAATTTTTGTACAACTTTAGACCTAAAATTTCTGCTTCGTAACTGTTTTGATTCCCATATCATAAGCTATTGGATTCAGATATGACGAATTGGTCACTTTGTACAATGTTCGTATTTTTTGCGGGTACTTTACACCTTCGAAAGTTAGTATCGACCAAGTTGTGAACTTGGTCATCACCTTCGTCGGATAATTATCATCCTGCGGTTATACGCTTCTGGACACGTATAATCCGTTTTCAACGACATAATACTCGTCATTAGCGTTCGATTTTTAAAAGACAGTTTCCAATTCGAGCGCATACGAGATAATTCGATTATTTTCCAAGGCCTGCCAATTACTACACGTGATAAACGTTCGGCAATTCTGCGTTCACTTCCTACTCTGTGGCAGTTCATATATATATATATATATATACATATATAGGTATATCTTCGCATCCACCAGCAATAGTTAGGCTATCCAACTGTAGCATTCATCCCAATATCCCAATAATGTTGGTACACTGGTATACGGTCTACAGTCCTCCTCCTTCGTTCAACCATAACGTCTGCTCGACGATAAAAATACACGAGAGTCGAATAAACAAAATATTTTCGCCATTCTCTGGTTTATGGCAGCTGCCATCAGCGTTGCTCCAAAATATACGTTCATTTTTCTCTCTTCCCCAAACGACGGTGACGCGAATTTTTTCCTCAAAATTTCGTTTTTCGTTTCTCGTCTTCCGACTGTTTCTTTTTTTTTTCCCTTTCTTTCTTTCTTTCTTTCTTTCTTTCTTTTGTTCTTTCTTATTTCTGTTTTATTTGCCCCCCACTCGTCTTCTACAGCGGCAGTAAATATTTTTGCTCGGCCGGCGAAGATGGTACGCTGGTGGTCTGCTGATGGGCCGCCGGTGCCGCCGTATTTTGGTTCTTCGATTTGGCACTCGAGTTCGCGTAATTGCCGCTTTTTTTACGCACGTTTTTCGTGTTCGGCAATTTGTTGTCTTTTTTGAATTTCATGCGACGATTTTGAAACCATATTTTTATCTGTCTCTCGGACAGCTTAAGCGAATGCGCGATTTCGATGCGTCGGCGGCGCGTTAAATATTTATTAAAATGAAATTCCTTTTCAAGCTCTAGTATTTGTGGACGTGTGTAGGCCGTTCTTTGTCGTTTTATTTCGGCACCCGTGCAATAAATGCCGTTAACTGAAAAAACAAAACAAAAAATTGTATTTTGTTTTCGTCGGAAAATGGAAAATTAAAATAGCTACGGCTGTGGGCTGCACAGCCAACGATGTGGGCCTATAACGGCCGCCATAAGGAGATCGATTTTCGTTATGCGAAAACGGCGCCTTTCGTCGACGTTTCGGCTGCGGTTATGGCCACAAACGTACGCATATAGGCGTCTAAATGTCGAAATAATACCTATGTCGAGAAAATGACGTCCTTAAAGAACTCGTATACGTCGTATGGAGTTTTCGAATAATTTGTTCGGCTATACGCCTACGCGACCGACGGCGAGTATAGCAATAGCAGCCTCAAAACGGTGTTGACCGATGAAGTTGCCTGTACAATTCCGCAGCAAAATGCTGTTGGCTGCGAATTTGCAACGAGCATCAAATAGCAGAAACGAAATAATGCAGTGGCGTAGGTACCCAAGTGAGAGGGTTGGGGGACCGATACCTACCAATAGAGTTTAAGAAGAAAAAAAAAAAAAAAAAACCGACCATATCATGTACGAGAAAGTATAAAGTTTAAATTCCAGGCTTATCAACGCCGGTAGTTTAACCTTGATTTTCAAAATGGCGGGGGAAGGTTCATTGCGAATAATTCTTCGCTTGGTCCGCTCGCAAAATTTAGATTATTCAATCTTTTTGAAGCTTTTTTATGCTCTTGAAGATAATTTTTTTCAACAACTTTTTTTTTTTCACTTGGATCGTTTTTTTCCTTTAGGGTACACTCCTGATCAACGTCATTTCTGTATGCTTGAGAGGGAGGATAACTCGTATAGACAGAAGTGAATGGTGGAGTGGGAGTTGAAGAAAACAAAAATGTAATTTTTGTGCTAACCCTTCCCAGCCCCCTCCAGAGAAAAATCCTGGGTAGGTACGAGCCTGAAAAATATTTTCGTTTTGCTGTTTGTTGTGGAATATGCAGACAAGAGTGGGTACTTCATTTCCAAATTTGACGGTTTTTGGTATTTCTATTACTACTAATTTCAGTTGAAATCGCTAAAAGTTTATTTTCTGTCGCAGCAAATGCTGTTGTAGTCCAGTAAAATTAGGTAATAATTCGGAAAAAAGTTGCAACGCTCTGAAACTCGGTACACACGTCCATTTTATCGTCCTCAACCACATACCAAAAGTGCGGATGCATCCGGTGCGAGATGCGACCCCTGTGAGGTTAAAGTGATGGCGCACAGCAAATTTTCATGTTTATCTGGGTTAATTTTCATTTTAGCAAAAAAATGGTTCAAATAGAATCTAATTAAATTACAAAATCTTTATTTATTTTTCTTTTTTCAGGTGTAAAGTTTTTTGCATAAATCACTGTTGAAAATATACCTATTTTTCTGTTAATACTTCTCTAATATATAGTAATCACATACAACATAATGCATCTATTCTAATGCAGAAAGTAGGTATATGAATTCATTCTTCAATAATTTCATCCAAAGTGTATAAATAGACACCTAGGTGAAATTCTTTCTCATACCACATTTCAGCATCAGCTCCCACAACCGATGTTTCATTACGTTTTTATATGATAATATACAGTAAATAGTATAAGTACGCATACTC
Organism: Ericerus pela; assembly: GCA_011428145.1. Taxonomy (NCBI): domain Eukaryota; kingdom Metazoa; phylum Arthropoda; class Insecta; order Hemiptera; family Coccidae; genus Ericerus; species Ericerus pela. The sequence continues at coordinate 3,351,477 of WOFM01000005.1, forward strand.
CTAATATACATATATTAGTTGGGGAGGTGATTTTGAAATTCAGTAAAGGAAATAAATTCACTTCAGGTGTCTATCTATACACTGTGAATAAAATTATCCTATTGAAGAACTGAACTCATGTACTGTATTAGTATAGATACATTAATATGTTGCATGGGATTACTGCATTAAATAAGTTTTAACAGAAAACTAGGAACATATTTTAAATTGTAATTTACGCAAAAACTATGGGCTTGAAAAAAAAAACAAAAAACTTTTTCATTGAATTTTTAGTCTTTTTAAAATTTTGGTTAAACAGTTTTCCACTCAGATGAAAATTAGGTGAGATAAACCTGAAAATTTGTTGTGCGCCACCATTTTAAGTATGTTGGCATCTCCTTTCTCAACTGGCATCAAGGCTACAAACAACATAATAAAAAACAAAAATCCTTTGAGGGAGAGGCTGCCAGTTAGACAGTTTCTCCCTTGTTGTGTGAATCTGGTAAAACAATAGTCACGAGATTCAACATCTATTAAGTGAGCATTTTTTTACTGATACTCATTCCATTTCTCTGAACTGTAAATGCAAGCCAACCAGATGGATAGCTCAGAAAGTGCCAGTGCTTCAACGTAACGCATAAGAGTGCACTTATTACTTCACTTCCTTTTCAAAAATACAGACACCAATCGCAATTTCTCACTCAGATGAAAGATAAGTGACATAAACATGAAAACCCAAAAAGCCACTGTGTGCTATTATTTTAACCACCTAAGCGACGATGCTTGTACTAAGTGCGTCCCGACTTTTAATATATTATTTAGGACAATGAAGTGGACATGTATACCGAATTTCAGCTAGTTGCAATTTTTTTCCTAATTAAACCATTTTTAAAGCTAAAGTGAGTGGACTATTGGTTATACCTATAGGCATAGTTTTAATTATTACAGATAAAATCTACCCCCAAAGAGAGAATTCAAATATTTTTCAATAGATGTGTCTTCCTGCAGTATGATACTACTTAGTTATTTAAACAGTGGCATAACTGAAAATTTGCCCCCAACCTGAAAAAGTTTTGAGGGCCAATTTTTACTGCCCTATTTTCTTTTATCTTTTCTTGATATTAACCGAGGTCCCATTTGGCTCATCCCCACTGAGTCCGCTGACCATCTGTTACGTCTCTGGATGCAAATGATATGAAAGGTTAGATAACCTATCGGTGAGGAAACTGTGATTGATTGTCGATAAGCCTTAAGTGTAATCGATAAATATAATTTTCAATTTTTTTCCGACTCAGAGTTTCCATGTGCACGCTAGCTATGGTAATCTAGTTTCAGAATTCAGCAGGATAAATTTTAAACCTCAAAGACTCCCAGTTTAAAAAAAATAAACTGTGTTACCTGCGGGCTCTGCCTCTATGTAGAAATTTGATTTACGACTTATACACCTGTATTAACGTTTAGTAAGACTTAAGAACTCGTTCGACCAATTTTATTCTATACTTATAATATGGGAATCACAGATAAAATATTACTTAAGTAGCGAATCTTTGTTTAAGTATCATTCTGGAATACGGGTGATAATCTTCTTTAAAGAAGACCCTAGTAAGAAAGAGAGAGCCATGGAGAGAAAGAGAGATAAGGCTGTTTTTTCTAATCATTTTCTCATTTTTCTCTGTTTTTCAGTTTATCTCTATCTCTACATACTATAAAATATTAGGAGCTAAAAATTGTTTAAAATACTATCTCTCAAGAACCACACGATGGATTTTCATGAGATTTTCCAGAAAAAATTGTGTTATTCTGAGGAAAGTTGCTATCAAGAAAGTCCGAAGCCCCCTTCGTAGAAAAGTTATCAATTTTTACCATCTGTGAAAACAGGAAAGGGTACAAAACATTTCCTGAATCTAATGAAAAGAAGTAGGAAAGAGAATTGAAAAAAAAGTTCTCCCCTACTCTTTGTTCATGGTCTGACGACTATTGGTTGGTAAGTAAGATATAATACTCTCTTTCTTACTGTTTTTTTTTTGTTTTTTTTTTTTAAATCAGGTTTCATTAGGGTGTAGAAAAGAGGTGTCAAGACAATATTAGACACCACGCAAACTGAAGCTACGAGTAACAACTCATAAAGAATAGAGAAGTGAGGGATATTCTTAGAGGAAAATCTAAAAATTTGTACTCAGGGAAGCTACAGCCTCCACTAAGGCTTAAAACCTTCCTTGCGACGTACCACTTGCTACGAGTAACCAACTCCTTTGGATAAAATGGCTCTCTTCCATCCTTCTTCCTTATCTCTCATTTCATTTTCTGACCATTTACTTGACTGACTGTGTATACAATACATATAATTATACTTACACTTCAATTTTGAAACTTTTTGGCCCTACATTTATCTCAGAGAGGGGGTGACACAGAAGTATGAAATTTTGTAGATTTATTAATATATATAATGAAAAATATATTTTACGTGGGAAAAAATGTCAAAAAATTTTTATCATGGGGTGAGGTGAGTAAAAATTCCAAACTTCTTACCCAGGGCGATATGGACTTTCCCTGTTCTGATGGCGCATCTACATGGTGAGACCTTTCTTCTAACATCTCAATCATGAAAATCGGTTCAGCTATTTTCTCCAATTTAGTGGCGCAGTGAAAAAATTTTTATAGAAATTAAGTTATAAGATTCATTAGATATCGGTATGATTAATCATCGTAAAAGAGTTATATGTAATTTGAAAAAAAACGTAAAATTTTAGCACTTTTTGATCTTGAAGTATTTTTGCAATAAATTCAATAGGTATTTAGAAAAATATACAAATAACTACTTAGTGAGTCAAAAGAAGCATATTTTTCGCTATTTTCTCATATGGCAAATGGGTTTACCGGGGAGTGAGACCTGCTGAATGTTATTTTGAAGGTTCAATGCCGGATTTAACTCTGCGAAGGCTCTTAGGTAGTCAAAATCTCAAGGCTTTCTCCAAAAATCATCTTCTAAACTTTTAATAGGTTAGTGTTTATTCAATCTAATCATGAAGAAGAAAACTGTGATCTAATTTTGTAAACGGCCGTTTTCTATGCTCAATATGGAATAGCGCACAAACTATAGAACAGAGAACTTTCAGCTTTGTAGAAGCTATCAATTTTAAATGTTATATTATCAATTATGGTACATTTCTCTGATTTCAGATTCATTTCTTGACATTACCAGTCTATTGCGGCTCTTCCAACGCATATGATGAGGAAAGGAAGATCAGAACAGGCAGATTTTCATTATAGGTAATTATTTTGTAACCTATGGTTGATGGACAAATTTGAGGTTAGCCTACACCTACATTAAAATTACGAAATTTACATTTATATTAAAATTTAAATAATGTCAAGATAGGCATACGAATGAAAATCCTCCAGAATGCTTTGAATCAACAGATCCAACAAATTTTTCTTTAATTCTGCAATTTTTTAAAAATTTTGTTTCTTAATACCTACAATTAACAATAAATTCTCGTCACTGGTCTGTAAGATGCAAAAAACATTATTCTGTGAATTACTGAAATCTTGGAAAAGATCGTTAGAATAATAGGCAGAAATGTCAGCCTGCATCCATTTACAAATGTCTAGTTATACCTACAAACACTAGTATTTCTTCCAATTTCACTTAATCCATGCGTAAAAAGAATGAAAAATAAAATTTTTTTCACCTCCGAGTGAAATTTGGTAAAATTTCCGGAACAAATGAACCTTCAGGAAGTTTTTGTATTCTTCACATTCTGTATTTTTTCTACCGTCGAATCAGTTGTTTTGAGTTTTATAACGGTGGTGCCTATTCTCATCTATTCTTTTTATGTAAATGCTTGCTGTGAATACCATTTAGGATGTTTGAAAAATAAATAAATATATATATATAGATAGAAAGTGCCGACTTAAAAATTAGGCAGCATTGAATGTATATAAAATTCCTCCGTTTTCACTTCCAAACAAATTTTAAGTTACCTACTTCGATCTTCAGTTTTTTTCTATCCTTTTTATGTAGATAACCGTTTGTTTAACGGTTCATTTGTGTAGCTTCTTTTCTGGCCTTTATACCGATCCGTGGAATCGAGCCAATTTTTCCGCTTTTTCAATCAATTTTTTCGTTGAATAATTTTTCATCGAAGTGTTGCAATAATTAGAGAAAAAATTCAACCAAGCAATTAAATTAAATACGGTAAAGGATAAGGTGTTGATAGGGCAAATTTGTGACCTATACGGTAATGAGACTATCAAGATATTAATTTTTTCAGATAATATATGACCTTGATATGCATGTTAGATGAGGTTGTTTTCCAAATAACCATAAACCATTTTTCTTCTTTAAAACGTTTTTTCTTAAATTGCTTTAAGCCGAAAAAATCATTTTAAAAAGTATGAATTATTTTATACCTACCATGGAGAATAATTAGATATAACTAGGTTTTTTCGTTGTAATATTATCTTATGGTCGTCTGTGTTTTAAAAACAATCTTTTACAACAGCCCGAAAAACAATTTTAGCTAGAAAAAATTTTTTTGAAAATGTAAAACAATATAAATACGGGAAATTTTCATTTAATTTGCGTTTTTTCGTTCATTTATTGTCAAATAGCTAAGGATAAATAAGACCTTCGATGCAATTCAGATTTAAAAAAATTTTCTATTTTTTCCAGCGGTATCAACTTTAATTTTCTAGCTTAAATAGTGGATGAGGAATCATTGACTGAAAGAGGAGGGATTTTTAAATTTCAAAAAATATAAATTTTCTATTAATTTACCTTCCTTTATTTTCATGCAACTGAAAATGATTAAGAAATTACATGAAAAGTAAATTTGAGAAAATTTGCTCTTCTTTTCCAGAAATGCTAATCCCTGCTCTCTAGCTTGAATAGTGGCTGAGGAATTATTGATTGAATAACGAGAGATTTCTATGTTTCAAAGACCAGCCAATTTTATATTACTAAGAGAGGTTTTTTTCGTTTGTTTATTTTTAAACAGCTAAAGATTAGATGGAAATTTTGTAAATTTCATCTTCTTTCCAAGAACACAAACTTCAGCTCTCTAGCTTAAATAGAGGCTAAGGAATTATTGAGTAAAATAAGAGAGGTTTGTTTCAAAGCTGAAATGTTGTGTTCAGTTGAAGGGGCAACTTATTGACAATCAGTTTTTTACAAAATTTGGATGTGCAGGAATTTCATAATTTTAGATAAGACTCATTGCGCATGCGCAGCCAAGACAGTGATTTAATAATCTTAGCGAGTTCGAAGCTGCGCATGAGCGAAATTTTACTTTTCGACATTGGGGTAAAATCTTCTGCTTCAGGTATATTTGACGCACGAAAATGTTTGTTTTTGGAGTGGGTGTTGCAAGAAGTACTTTTTACGTATAGGATAGTTATCCTGAGATTAATTTTGTTTTCCCCTGATGTCCTCTTATTCATTTTTTCGGCTTGATCACTGGAAACACATCATCTCGGTGATGTGCCTTCTCTGTGGAAACGCGTCTTCACAGTGAAATCGCGTCTTTGCCGTGGAAAATGATTAGCCTATTTTGCATATTTTTTTTTAATGCAATTAAATGAATTCAAAATAAAAAGAATATTGTTTTATGCGAAACAATTCCAGAACATATCCATATCCACATTTTTGCCCGCATGAGTCTTTTGGTAAATGTAAGAATAAATTTTTTCCTTATGACTATGAATTTTTTCCGGAGTACCTTTGGTTGAAGAAATAAATTTCGACTCCCAACATCTCTGAATTTTCGTATTTTTCTATTTTGTATGCAAGTCACATCGCATTGGCTAACACTTTTTCCAAACTATCTTGATGAAAGGTCATAAAACATAGAGTCCAACCTAATCAAAATGAAGAAATAAATTTTTTCTCTACTCAAATATAACTTCTGTATTTAATGTAGATTTATAGAACATTAACATATGTAAATGCAAATCACTCTTGCAATCAATCCAAGATGAAGAAAAACGGACGAAACGACAAAAAAATGTTCAGATTGCTGGAGAACCTCAAAAAGGAATCAAACTTGCTATCTGAATAAATGACAAATATAAATAAGAGACATGGCTTATCCTAAATTTCCTCGGATTATATCAGAAGTCGAAAAGTGTTATGAATTAAAACAAAATTATGTACCTGCCATACTATAAACCTAAAACGGGCCTTATCCTTAGACTACCAAATTTAGTAATGGTCACTCAAGCACTGAGTTCTTTTCTTCCGGCTGAATTTCTATAGTCTACATATTTAGCTTTGAGTTGACTACTATAATAATCTGAAGACTTACGAAGGAATTATAAAGACTGCATTTTATATTATAAGTGTATTTTTACAGGCTTCGACTACTGGCCATTTTATCCAGCGACTGGAGGATATATTTTGATGTCGATGGGGGAAGTATTGTATGGTCGGAGTCGGGTGGCCCATAGTTCACCACGCATGAATTTTTCAATCACATATACTGGAGCACAATTGGAACCAAACCGAACACACCACGAACACACCTCCATTTTGAGTCTGGAGTGTGACGGTGGCGGCTGGTCTCAAACTAACAACCTTTTGATCGCAAAGCCGAGCACCTAACCTCTACGCCACGCAAATAAAATTTAATTTATTTTGGAAATTTCAATTTCCCCTTCTTCTTACGGACAAATAATATTAATATTAGTCCCAGTTTAATTAACGTTTTTAAAAAACTAAACATGATTTGTAAAATGATTTAGACCAGTGAGATAGACCAACATGAATATCTGTCATCACGTATCAAAACTTCTCTAACTTATCGACATATATTTCAAAATCTAACCATTTTTTTTGACTGCATTCTACACCAAAAACTTCGCAAACATTATTCAATACCGCAAACGTCCATTCGTAGTTACATTGTAAACCCTTCATTCTCTCTCCATCTTTCTCTCTCTCTCTTTCTCTGTATCTCTCTCGGCCAAACATTCGGTCAAAAGCCTAAAGTCTCCTAACACTGGAGTTATGTGAAATACCTCCAAGGTAAATTCTTATTTCCCATAACATACAAGGCATGAAGAGGTTAGAGGCAGTGAAAGCTACAACGAAAATTTTTTATTGTTGCCTACAATAAATATGACGTGTGATAACATTTTCGAAGATTGAAAGATGCGAAATAAATTGTAGTTTTATATTTTTTTCATTCGAACAGCACTCGTGTGTATAACTATATTATGTGTCTATGTGTCTGTTTTGATTTTTAACGTTTTCATATATTTAGACAGTATTATTATGTAGGTATACATCGCGTCTCTTGGTCGTGAAGAATGAGATATTTTTATAGATACGACTAGCCTACTCTTAATGTAGATTACGTGTGGACTTCCCAGTACCTACGTATATTTTTATACACATACCTATATGTTTCCAATCGACCAGAGATCGAACTCTGCTAACACAAATCTGATAAGACATTGTGATCACATGAAAAATGCTTCTGTGTACCTACCATACCCACATGTTTTTGTTTTCTCAATATTCCGGTTTTCTAAATTCGGTAGGAACAAGTTTCGTGAAATTTTGTGACTTCTGTGGGAGGCCAAATTAAGGTACATAGGTTACAGATTATCCATCATCGAATTTTCTTTATCGTGCATGAGATAACGTTATTTTAAAACATCGATTTTTGAAATCGAACTTACTGCCAGAAGTAGTTCGTATCTGATAAATACATTACAGTGAAAAGTATTAAATTTCTTTACGTTCGAACTTATTAGATACTAACTACCTGTTATTCGCGACGTCACCGCCCCCCACCCCGACATATAGAATTAGGAATTTCCATTATTAACCAGAAAAATACAATATTTTTTTCGATAATTTAATTAGATTTGAATGAAAGTAAAAAATATTAGATTCTTATTTCAGACAATAACAAAATAAAACACAGATTTTGGAGTGGATGGATTATACGACAACCATCTTGAACCATCTTTTCACTAATACATAAAACAGTCAGCTACCTGTGACATGTATGGACTACCAGGTTTGACAGCTCTCTGTTCAAAAACAGTTGAGCCTATGAAAGCATTGTTATAGAATTTTATTTGTAGGAAAATTTATGGGCTTTATTTTTATACTGAACTATTTTTTACTGCAGCAGATTGCAACTGTCAGAGTGGAAACAGGAAAAAGTTGCTGAAAATATCAAAAACAAATTGATAATAGGCCCAATAACAACCTAATTTAGTGTATAATAATTACTTCATCCATTCATAACAATCTTTTTTATAACAATACCTATTATAATTGGAAGATTTAAAAATCTATTAATCCTAACCTTAACTGACCTATAGCTAAAAATTACTAACTAATTCCCGTTCAAGATTAATTAGTAAACTGAGTTTTGATTCTAAATTCCAAGTGTTTTTTTAAAATGTGCTTTGGTGTAACGAGAATATTGGTTACAAAATAATTAAATACTCGTAAGTGTTAAAAGGTTGTATTAAACAAGATATAAAACAGTGAAATACTAAATAATAAGATTAACAGAGAAGGTAAAAGATAAGTTAATGTAAGGTAAAGATGAGATAAAATGTACATGGTTACATGAGTTTTTATAGTTAGAAGTTTTAGGAGGAGAATATGGCGATTTCTTGGAGAGTGGAAATGGTAGTGATATGATTGGAGAGTTATGACAATACAAGTTTAGATATTGTCCAATAGGAGTTTAAGGAAATGACATAAATGGTGATTTTGGGTATTTGCAATATCTCCAGAATGGTTTCATAGAAAAGAGTTGTTATGAAAAGTGTATTTATGTTTGTTTATAAACATTGAAAGTAGAATAAATTAGTCAGTAAAGGCAAGTGAAGACTTGTTTACATGACGTCAATATAATGAGAATTGTTTTAGGTGATTGATATATATGTGAAATATATATATAAGAGAGAAATATTATGAATGATACAAAATTATCATTACATTTGGCTATTTGGCCAAATAGAAAAACGTGTGGTGCCACTTTTTGAATCAAACCAAATATTCAGAAATTTAACAGTGGTGGTTGCCCTTCAACTTACAACCTTTGGATCGCAAAGCCAAGCACCTAACCAAGACACCATGCAGATCACCCTTATCTTCACTGTAATAAATTATAAATTATAACAAACAAAATAAAACTTTTAAGAAATTTCAATAACGAAATACCTAGGATACTTATAAATTCTTTCTAAATTTTGAATGATGTGGAGACATTACTCCTATGAGGTGAAGGGGCTTAGAACCCTGACAACAGTTGCCGCCAAAAGGCTGGCAAATATTCGTCTTTATGATATAAAACTAATGCCTAGATAACTTCGATCGTAATTACTTGTACATACGTGCAAATAATGTGCAAGTACCAAATTGTGACTAATCAGACAATTATGGTGATGTCTCAGTTTGGTACACAAACTGGTCTGCCATTTCTTATCTATACATAAAATGACAAACCATCCTTACACGGGCGTATGTAATCAATATGCATGTGTACCTGTAAATAAGCCCTTATATAAACCGTCCAAACCAGTTCTAAAATGGCCAGTGTTTGCTCAGGTTTTGACTTACCCATATGTGTATACATATGAAGTAGCAGAACACACAGTAATCTGTTGATTACCTTCTGGTGAGAATATTCTTTTCACAACAAGGTATTCCACATATGAGCATAACCTTCATTAAAGAAAATAAAATAAAAAAAGAATTTCATGGCATAGGAATCTAATATTTTTTAATATAACAGGTTTTCAGATTAATATATATTAAATGGAGATTTCAATTAATTAAAAAAAAAAAAAAATTCAGAAGATAAAATTTCAAAGAAACAATAACAAAAACATATACTGAAAAGGGAAACATGGTGATTTTAAAATTTCTCCAGCATGATCCAGGATCTGGAATTATTGAAGCCGGTGAAATTTTTCTTCATCACATAAGCTGCCCTATATCAATTTTGCTAAATTTTACGACAACAATTTTTAGTAATAGCGTCTACTTCAACAATTCCAGTCTCTAAATCCTGCTAGAGAAATTTTAAAATGGTTATATTTCTCTTTTTAGCATATTTCTACTATTGTATTTCAGAAAATCGTTTTTTTATGATGAAAGATAATTTTTAATGCTTTTTTGTATCTTCGTACATGAGCATTATTCAGGGGCGCAGCCAGGATTTATTCAGAGGGGCAAAAAATTATTTGATGACCTTTTTTTTTGATTTGTATACATCTTAGCGCTCGGTCTAGTACTCTATTAGGGATTAAAACCACAGAGTATATAATAGAAGACGCATGTTCGTCTAAACGCTTCTATGAAGAAAAATGGCAAAGCTTTTGAAGCTATTTTTTGCCACTCCTTCTGTACCAAAATTGAATTTCTTTGACCCACAACTAGTCTAGGTAATAATTGAAAATTTTTTTTCAAATAATTTGATTAAGAGAACGAATAAATATAATTATTAATTTAAAAATCACAACTAACACGAATTTCATAGATAAAAATGAGACTGAAAAATGTCTGTACCTTAGCAATGGCGAATATTTTGATGGTAAAAATGGTGCTGTTTTTTGTTTCACATGCATCCCTATATTATTTTCAATACTCTGTGGTTACAACGAGAATTATGATTGTAACTCCCGAGTCTTACAAATTGTAACTCTTGGTATGTAAATGTGTGGTTGTGTGCATGCGCAATGCGCATGCTCAGAACCACATTATTATGTTTATACATCAATCCTTTATAAGTCCCCATTGGAACTCCGTCCTTTTTTTTGCTTGTCACTTTGGAAATTTAGAAAATTTGAGAAAATTAGCATCGATTGAACCGACTGTTGCTTATTTATTATTAATTTTTCAAAATTTTAAAAGGTACAATAAAAAAAATTAAAAAAATTAGATCAGGGGCCCAATCACCCCTTTTTACCTTGGAGTTATGGTAAATTTTGCTTTAAAACAAACAAATTTTTAAGTATGGGTAACTGAAAAACTGTGTCTAATCGGTTCTGAAAATCTGCTAACGTAATGCTATTCATAAAAAAAGCCTAAAGAAATATTAGTGGAAAATATGCGAGAAAGAAAAACGATAATTGAAGGTACTGAAGGTATTGAAAGTATTGAAGGTATACAAAAACGAAACGTTAATTCCAGTATAACGAGGTTATTCAAGTTTTTTTTTGAAGTTCGTTTCGTTAAAAAAAAACACAGTGATTTGTGATTAGTGATTAACTGATTATGGATTAAAATATTAAAATTTCCAAAATTCGTATATGCATTTTTTAGATTTAAAACATTACAGATCGATAAAGCCTCTACACCATATTAATATATTTTCATTAATTAAATTTATATTCTCTAATGTTTTTCTTTCAACAATACAACAGAAGAAAATCCAACAACAACAACAACAACAACAATGACAACAAAATTATCTTCCAAGTTATTAATTTTAAAAAATTTGATAATATTCTGGACTCCTTCATTGGTTACCTAGTTCTATTGATAACATTAACCTAAATATGAGTAGATAGAGGTTGTTCTAAAATACATGTATTTAAAATTTACAAAACTTCTTGATAAACCAGAAAATAAATGCAGGAATTTTTTTTCATAGCGAAAGAACATATTGATTGACGTACCAATTATTATCCAAAATTTAGAAAAATTATAACAGAATATAAAAATTATTGAATTTGAAGAAAATTTTAGAAGGAAAATCTTGAATCATTTTGTTCTTTACAATATCTGATTTCTAAAAACTGCAGTAAATGACACACTTCTATGATTGAAGTTACACTCGTACAACAATCCTGAAAAATACATAATTATTCTCACGGTACTAAGAACTTCATCAGTAAGATGAAACCTGTTAATTTTTTCAAGGCCACGTTTCGTTATAATGCAAATACATTTTGATTTTTGGATTTAGTGTGTTATCCTAGGGATGCTCCTGTATAACAGGACGAAGAAGAATAAATCGATGGGAATTCAATTGGATTTTGAGTTACATACTTACAGGTAGGCTAGCTTTTTTTAATTTTTAGGGTAGGTACTTCTTGTTTTAATTTTTCAACGAATAAAGTAGGTACCTACTATAAACAGAATAGCTGAAGGTAAAAGGTGCAGTTAATTTTAGGTTTCTATACCATCCAGGACTTCAGAGAGAAGGATAAGGAGTACTGAAGGTACCGGATCCGGGATTTTTTAGAGGGGTCAGATGTGCCAAAATTTTTAAATAAATTGAAATTTTTAAATTAATAAATGTTCAACGAGGGCGTCAGGGTCGTATCCGTGGGGGAGGGTTTTGGTGCCGAATCCCCCAAGATTCCAAAAAGTACTATAACAACATATGTTCTAGAACACAAAAAATACCTGAAGAATTTTTTGCGTTCGATAAGCGTAAACTCCTCCCACCGGTAAATTCTGTACATCGGTACCGAGACGGCCCCTCAGTTATTCCCCCGGGGCTCGAATATTCTCTCTAAATCTCTGATTTTATCTTTCTGTTTGAGGATAAGAATTTTTCACATATAAGAAAGAAGTTACTAGAAATCATTCAACTCCTGAATTAAATGTTGTCACAGAACAAATTCCTTCCTCTGGGCTTCGTTCCGAGGTAATAATTTTTTTATAATTAAAAATTTTTATTTTTTAAATATATATATATTTTTTTTTTTGGAGTAAGAAGAAAATTTTATAATTCAATCAAGTAGTTATATACACCACCATTCATAATAGGCCTAATACTCTTACCCTTCTTATACGGCCTATCTCTAGATAACAATTACCCAACGATCGACATTTTTCCGTGGTGATAAATTAATAATAATTACCTGTCAACATATGCATTATCAGATTCTCCAAAAATTTAGCTGCATAGCGAGCAGTAGTAGTGATGGCAAAAATATTGATGCTTGCCATCAAAATTTTAGCAATGCATATTAATTATCGACTGTTTTTCTCAAAATTACTGTCAATAGTTATCGATAGGGAAAAATATTTGAGGTCAGCTGTTAATGAATAATTTATCGATAGTTTTGCTCAAAAATTATAGAGGTTGAGGACCGGAGTTGTAACAGAAATGAAAGATTTGAGTGAAGTTACGTCCAAGAAGCGAATGTTTATTTCATGAGTTACATAATTTAAGCAAAGTATATTTTCAGAGTAATAAACGAACGGTAACGGAAATGAACGAGTGAGCGGCGGAAGTGGTATAACAGTGTAGCCGCGAATAGATATAAATAAATGTATTTGATATATGTTCGTGTGTTCGTAGGAGTGAGAGGGGAGAAGGATTGGTGGTCTCAACACCCCCCTACAATCTTTTGAACCGATCACGACTGCGGATATTACAAAAGTGTTTAAAAGTTCATTACATTTAATTACAAATTATAAAAATATAAATTTTAAAAATTGAAAAAGTGTATATATAAAATGGTAACTGATTTGGACGCTTATGGTAAGTATAGTGATTAATAAATATGAATAAAATATGGTAACATGCAAAATAATTTATATTAGGTAACAGGATAAATAACATGCAAATAGAGGTAAAATATAATAAATTATGTTTTTGTGATGTTTCAGACAAAATTTTGGTAATGGATTTGACTTTTAGGGATCACAATTTGGGGATTCTAGGATTTTATTAGTAAGTAAGATATGCTGCTTACTGGATAATGCTTTTGTTAGTAAGTCAGCTATTTGATCTTCAGTAGCTATTTGTTTAAATATGAAAATTTTGTCATTATAGGCCTGAGCAAGTCCATAACATTTGATCATGAGAGCTCAAAGACGTTTTTGTCCTCCTCCTGAGATGACATGAATAACAGAGATGTTGTCTTCGTAGACAATTACTGGAGTGTCAATTGAGAAAAATTCACGATTGAGGAGCCAAGCAAATTCTATATCCTCAAAAGAATCGTGAAGAGCAATTAATTCAGCTGCTGTTGATGAAGAAGCATGAATATTTTGGCGATGAACGCCCCAATTTATCAGGTCACCATACATAGTAATAAGGTAACCAGTTATAGATTTTCCTTTTTCTAATTCAGACATGTTTATAGGTTGATCATCAATGTCGGGGGCATAAGATGCATCGACGTAGGCTGATATGCCTTCGGAATTGGATCTGTAGACAATTGCAAGATTAATCGTGTATTTCAAGTACCGGATGATGCGCCGTACATAGTTCTTTTTTGTGTCATCGGAACAGTTTTGGAATCTTGACAAGTAATTGACTGAGAAAGATATGTCTGGCCTTGTGCCTCTAGATACATATAATAGTGCACCAATCATAGACCTATATTCTTTATTGTCTGTGCCTTCAGATTTGCTTAACTTGAGGCCTGTCTCCATAGGCGTTTTGGAAGGATTTGAATCACACATTTTGAATTTCTGGAGAATCTTTTGGATTTGCTGTTTTTGGGTAAGTTTAATTATTTGTGATTCACGATTTCTTTCAATTTCGAAGCCTACAAAATGGGTTGGGTTGTTTACAACTTTCATAGTGAAACGAGTTTCAAAGTGAGTGGTTATTTCATTAACCCATTCTGGACGATTAGTTGCAAGGAGGATGTCGTCTACGTAAATTATCATGAAGGCAATACAATCTGATTCATCTTTACGTGTATATACGCATCTGTCGATTTTTGACTTTGTAAAATTGGAAGTTTGAAGATGAGAATCCAGTAACTCAATCCAATTTTTACTAGATGTTTTAAGGCCGTAGATGGATTTTTCAAGTTTAAGTAATTTTGATTTTTCGACGTTGCAACCTTGGGGAATATTAAGAAAGATGTCATTTTTGATTTTAGAGTTCAAATAGGCTGTTTTGACATCATATTGAACGAGTTGTAGATTTAATAGGTTAGTTACGGATAAGATCCACCTGATTAGCCAGAGTTGCACAACAGGTGCATAGGTCTCTGTCATGGTATACTCGGATCTGTCCATAAAGCCTTTGGCAACGAGTCTAGCTTTTGGGCACATTACTCCTCTTTCATTGGCTTTGGCCGTGAATATCCATCGTGTGTCAATAGGTTTGATATTATGTGGACGGTCTACAATTTTCCACACGTTAAGGTCTGACATGGATTGCAGTTCATCATTGATTGCCTTAAGCCACTCTTTCTTAAAAGGATTCTGGAAAATATCACTGAAACTTACTGGCATGCAATCTTCTATAAATAGTAAGTCTTCGGATGAGGCTTGTTTTAATACATTGACCCTATAGATTGCCTCAATTTCCTCTTCTAAGGGTTTAACTTGGAGTTCCTCTGGTTTATTTGTGAAGTCGGCTAATGTTTTCGTCTCATCAAATTTAACATCGCAGGATTTGTAGGATTTCATTTTGATTGGATCTAGTATCTGATAACCTACATTCGAAAAGCCGATCAGAATAGTTTTAAGGGCTCGGGGCAAGAATTTTGGGTCGAGATGCTCCTCTTCGTTCTTCTTGGCTTTGACTGCTGATTGCTGTCTTTGTTCAATAGGAACGTGTTTATATGCAATAGCACCAAAGACTCGAAGATGGGAAATATCGGGTTTAGTTCCGTATAATTTTTCATAAGGGGTCATGTTTCCTAAATTGACGCGGGTCGGACTTCTATTAATTATATGGGCGGCGGCTAATACAATTGTTGACCATAATTTAAAATCAATTTTTGCGTCATATAATATAGCTCTAACTCTTTCGAGCAGGGTTCTGTTTTGCCTTTCGGCTATTGCGTTTAATTCGGGGGTGTATGCCACGCCATCATCTAATGTGATTCCTTTTTCGGAGCAAAATTGTCATTTTGGAGTCGGAGTATTCTTTAGCTTGATCAGTTCTTAATACTGAAATAGGATCATTGGGGAATTTTGTGTTAAAAGATAAATAGTACTCTTTAAATTTATCAAATGCCTGGGATTTTCTTAATATTGGAAATGCAAGAGTATATTTCGAGTAATGATCAATAAAAGTTATTATGAATTTTTCTCCGTTATATGCCTCTTGAAAGGGTCCCATGATGTCTGATGAGATTACTTCCATTCTTCTCGTTGGTCGAGTCCTCACGCCATGGTGACCAAGTCGGGTGGATTTTGCTTTTATACATATTTCGCAAGTGGCAAAGTCATCGTCCTTAAATACCAAATTTTGGGGCATACCTACAACTACTTTTGATAGTGCTTTTAGGCTTTTGCCACTTAGATGACCTAATCTTCTATGCCAAAGAGTTTTAGTTTTGTTTATATTTTTCTTGTGCTTTCTATTTATTCCGACACTCTCTCCATTTGATTCGTCCTCAGATTCGGAATAAATCTCCTGAGTGACCGTATCCACTTCGGTATCTTGAAAATTTTGGGGATGGTCAATGTTTTCCTGCTCTCTTTGTGGATTGCTTGTTTCGGCCTCATTCAGTTCTTCAAAATTTTGTTGAGGATCATCTAAATGATCTTCCTGTTCTGCTGACGTACTAGGTACAGGCATACACACAAGCTCCTGATAGACCTTATTTTCCTCTTCTTCATCAACTATTTCGTAATCAATATAATACATAGAACCTCTCTTTGGAGCGGTTATAGTGATTTCACCAGTATTTTTATTTATGATGTCTGCGTGATCCGTGTCCGTTATGATTTTGAAAATGCCAGACTCCATGATTTTAGCACCTGACCAAATGTCAAGGCTTAAATCAGGATCATAATATACCTCTTTCAGGTGAATAGTGGAAAATTCTGCGTTGGAATTGCAGACGTTAACGTACATTGATCCTACATGTGTGGGGTTTACGAATACACCTTTTTTGGCACAAAGTGCTCTACGAGAATTGTCAACTTTACGTACGTTTCTTAATTTTGAAATATCATTGACCATATGGTCATCTGCTCCATTGTCTAGTAACATCGTATGGAGTTGATTTTTTTTGGGGGGGGGGCGGACTTTGATACTGTAGGGGGTTTAGGCCATTGGAATTCATCTTCAATGTCATCAAAACTTAAGTGATTAAGATTTGAATGTAACATCATAGAGTATTTAACACGAAAATTGGATTTATCATCAGACTTTTTCTGGGAGTTCGTGTTATTTGAAATTTGGGGTTTCGAGCTACTGTTCTGATTCTGGGTTTGTGGAGTATTACTGGCAGTAGATGTCTCATTAGGGCATGTCCTTGACATGTGTCCTTTTTTATTACATCTAAAGCATGTAATATCCATTTGGGACACATTATCTTTAGAAGAATAACTATTCTGTTTATTTTGATTGTTTTTGTGATCGTTTAAATAACTCGTTGTATTATAATTTGATTTAGAGGGATTTGAGTTATTATTATTATTACGAAAATTTCTAAAGTTTCTTCTATTATTATTATTCATCGGTTGATAGGATGATTTGGGCTGATCAAACCCGGGAAAAGTTTTGTTAGAATATTCAATTCGATCACATTTTTCTAATATCATTTTTGTAAGTCTGACAGTAGTTCGTTTTTCTATTTCTAATTGGCGAAATTCTGAGAAAACAGTATCAAATTTTTCAGGCAATGACATCATTAATTGATCAATTTCATCGGCTTCCGATAAGGGGTAATTAGCATCACGTAGTTCTTCCACAATGGATGAAAAATATTCCAAGAATCTACGGATGGTACCTCTCCTTGGATCGAAGCGAAGGGACTGAAATTTTGCCTTTAATACCATGATGTTAGTAGCAGTTTGGTTTCTGTATCGAGCATCTAGGATTTCGAAAATTTGAGAAACTACATCGCAAGTTTTGACATGATGAAGGATTCTTTTGTCAAGTCTTTCGAATATGTGGGCTTTGGCCCGTTCCTGAGTTTGGAAGAATTTAAGCCATTTGGATGTTAGGCGTTCTTCGGATGATGTATAAATGTAACTTGTTTCACGAGCAGTAGGAAAAATTGTGGAATGGCAGCCTTTACCTATAAGGGTGCTGATGACAGTTGCACGCCATCCCTCATAGCCATTTCCACGGAAAACATTTGAGATCCTTTCATTATTTTCAGTGTTCATAATTAATGAATTGACTGAACTTAAAAAAAAATTAAAAAAAAATAAAAAAAAATAAAACAAACGGATGTCAATCCCCAGCAAATGCCGCAAGACTAGGATTGCCGTACCTGTGTTAACCAAACAATTTGAAGATATAACGATAGTATTTAAGTTGTCCTTGTGTGTGTCTCGAGTAGGTCCACTGCGGGCAAGAGATCACACACGTTAAAGATGAGACTGGACGCTTCCCAATAAAAAAATAAAAAATAAAATAACAAGACTTTTTAACCCAAGATGATTCGTATAAGAATTCAATATTCGATAAGATGATTAATTAAAATCAAAAAAAAAAATGAAAGTGTGAGGGTGAAAGTGAAATTAGCTACCTTCAGATCGAGGGAATTAGAAAGGAATAAAAATATTGAAAACAGGGGAAATTTTGTTTGAAATTGTATACCCACAAAATAATTCGAAATAAAATTGTAGAAATAAGAAAAAAAATGCGGGTGATTTGAGAAGTAAAAAAAAATTTAAAAATTTCACCAAGTATTACGTAAAAGTAATTCTACTGGTAACTCGTAAGAATAAAAAAAAAATTCACAGTAGATGAAAAAAAAATATTGAAATATGTAAAATATATTCGAATAAATAATTAGTTGCACGAGAGAAAAGAAGCAAAAAAAAATTTAATTTAATTTTAATTTAAGTGTTCGTATAAGAAAGAAAAAAAAAAAAATCAAGAAAAATCGTTAAGTATTTTCGACAAAATTGTGCAACGGCAAAAATTTTCAAGTTGCAACAAAATGGTGGTTTGAAATTGAAAAACCGCGCCAACGTATTTAATGAATGGGCGAAGATAAGCGTTCGTAGGTTCGTTGCACTTAACAAAAGGTTAATGTACAAGTTCGAACGAATGAACAAAACGAGCCGTGCATACGTCACGAGTTGTACACTCCAAGACAAAAGTGGCTGCAAAAAATTGCACACAACTTGCCAAAATTTGTACTTAGAAAATTTTTGAAAAGGCCAAAATTATTTGAATTTAACGGTATTATCAAATATACAGGTTAAATTTTGAATCGAAAGAGTTAAGTTTCACGAAAAACACGAAATTGAACACGAAAAATATACGAAAAATGCGAAAAAATTACGAAAATATGTTTTTTTATTACCTTTTTTCAGCAGAAAATTTTCAAGTTATACCTTTTCAATCGTTGATTTTTTGTTTTTCAGGTTCGTTTTCTGGAATTGATGAAGGTGGTGCTCTGGAACTGCTGTTTAAATTGCGCTTCAGTTGTTTTGAACGTACTTCGATGAGGATTTGAGTTAAGTTTTTTTGAGTTTTAAAGATGATACCAAAAATGAAGTTTAATTGTGACGATGAATACCAATTTTGACGTTGTTAAATTGAAGCTTTTACGTTGGTTTCAGATCAATTTGTGACTGCTCAAGGCGATTTACTTCCAATTGATGACTTCGACGAATTAGTTCATACACAAGCAGGGCAGACACTAATGAATTTACTAGTTTTCAGGCAACACAAGCAGGGTTCCTGAACAACTTAGCAATCGACGAGTCCTGGAATTTTCGATACTCTTGGCTGGATTATACACAAACAGGGCAAATCCTTTTCAGCAAACGACAAAACTCATTGAACGTTTACAGCATTCAAGGTGGAATTAAATTTTTCGAGAACAAAAATTTTATGACTCGAAAAAAAAATTGGTAGGTTGGAACTAAGTTACCCAACACAAAATAAAATTACGAAAAATATTAAAAACACAATTATTCACGAAAAAGTTTTAAAAGTTTGACTTAAACACAAAAAGAAAATTCACAATATATAAAAATTTTAAATTATTATTTTTTTATAAAATTTGTTACAGGTACAAGGATTGTTACCGAGCGATGCTACCATATAGAGGTTGAGGACCGGAGTTGTAACAGAAATGAAAGATTTGAGTGAAGTTACGTCCAAGAAGCGAATGTTTATTTCATGAGTTACATAATTTAAGCAAAGTATATTTTCAGAGTAATAAACGAACGGTAACGGAAATGAACGAGTGAGCGGCGGAAGTGGTATAACAGTGTAGCCGCGAATAGATATAAATAAATGTATTTGATATATGTTCGTGTGTTCGTAGGAGTGAGAGGGGAGAAGGATTGGTGGTCTCAACAAAAATGACTATCAATAGCTATCAATACGGTTGGCCGAACTATTGATGAGTATCCATAATACCAAAATATCAATATTATGGATCGCTACAAAATTTCAACAACAATTATATTTAAGTTTAAAGTTGATGATTTAGGTTGAAAAGCTTAATTGATGAACTGGTGGAAAAAGTGTGGATATATCTCGTTGAAATATCGATATATATCGATATGGAAAAGTATCGATATTTGCCGTCATTTATGAGTAGAAATCAGCGAGTTGTACGACTGCCTCAATTCGGTAACAATTAACCTATCGAATTAAATGAATTGGCTCGGAAGTCAGAGTGTACGACTCTCGATCATGATTGCTTTTAAACGAGATGAATATCAATACTGAACCCAATTAGTCAACATCATTACGTCAAAGGATACTTCATGCAGGTACCTATATTTTCTCGCCACTCTTAAATCAGAATCCGAAAAAATGTTTACATATATTCAGACTGAAATACAATTATCCAGAAAAATAGCCTGTTGTAGTAAATCGTCGAGCGTCTCATCTTTTTATTCAGCATTTTCGTTGTGAGCTGGCGAACTGAACTTATAATATTATAAATGAATGAAAAGCTGCAATCGTTCAAAACGTATAACATACTGCAGCATTATGTCAGCGAGTTAAAAATACGTACTACTAATCCGAAAATATAGGGCTCAAATTTACACTGTCAAAAGTGATCAGGGTAGTTACAATGGTGCAAACCTTTTAATTACTTTTTAAGAATACTTTTTAAGAATTCTGAATGTTCCTTCGCGAAAATCATTCACAATGATGCATAAATTAAGCGTCTTACAAAGTTTTATATTACCTAAGTGGTTTTTATCGAAAATATTTGAAGGGAATAAAAGTTAAACAACTTTGGTGAAAATTTTTTGTTATACTTTCTCGTGCAAAATAGAATCAATATACGCATATTACGTATATCATGTTGAGGAGATGGGGGTGACTAAATTTCCAGAGATTCTCGTAACGTAAAGCATTACAGTTACATTATGTAATAATATGTTTGCTTTATTGATATCATAACAGCTGCCTATTTTTATTTTATTTTTTTATAGAAAACTATAATGCTTTTTTCACCCTGAAGTTTTCACTTGAGCCACAGTCGAGTTTCAATGAACGATTTGAAGAAGTTATGAAAATATTTGCACGATTTAATGCATTATCGCTTTAGGAAAAATATCCGAGAACTTTATTTTTAAAGCTCATTATTAAAACTTCCCCAACCTTTTTGTACATTGAGGGAAAAATACAGTAAAATTTTGAAGACTCCGACCTATCTCGGTTCATTTAAATTCTATTTTTAACTAAACATCGAGATAAGTTTATGAAATAAAATTCTATGAGAAGGAAAAAGATCTTCTGGTCAGGGGCGTAGCCAGGATTTAAAATTATTTGATGACTTTCACTTTGCTCGTTTTTATGTCTATGAAACCCGCTGTCGCATATTTATTCCTAAAATTTTTTCTAAATTCTAAAAGTTACCAGCAAAAGAATAAATAAAAATTAGATCATGTGGGACAATCACCCCATTTTCCCCCTTGGCTTCGCCCTCGCCGCTGGTTACTCGTAGGAAAAATGCCACATGTATTGCAACTGCCGAACAGCTATAATATAACACAAATAACTTATTTAAAGCCTTACATATAGGTATATATACCTTTTTCAGTGTTTTCAATGAGTCAGTGGTTGGTTAAAAGTGGGAATAGCTTTGTGGGATTCCACCAGATCCCACTTGTGCGTGTCCGTTGCCTTAATTGTTATAAGGCAGGCAGCCAACCATTTATCGGGACCACGCAAGCAAACGCCGTTTTTGTAGAGCGAATGCTGGGCAACCGTAGCTGATGCGGCGTGGGTATTTGTTACCCGCGCCTAGCTACGTGTAAGCGAGTGGCTACGTATTATTACGTAGCCCGCTTCCTAGGCAA
The DNA here is from genome assembly GCA_011428145.1 of Ericerus pela. Taxonomy (NCBI): domain Eukaryota; kingdom Metazoa; phylum Arthropoda; class Insecta; order Hemiptera; family Coccidae; genus Ericerus; species Ericerus pela. The sequence goes on from WOFM01000005.1 coordinate 3,373,603, forward strand.
CCGCACATCGTCTATTCAGACGATGTGCGAGTTTGTATTTTATTATTATGATACGTCGATCAGTCGATCGACGTATCGCCTTTCGGCTGAGGCCGAGCCTCATGGTGGGGCGAATCCCCACAGCACTCCCCCCCAATTTTTGCGCCACAAAAATGACAATTGCGCAGCTATTGGGGGGATTTCGCCTAAAATCCTACCTAATTCCTATTGTTCCTTTCCCTCTCCCAGTCACGTAAGGTTGTGGCTAGGGCTGCCCCAATACTTTTGTATTGATTAGTTCGAGCAGCTTGTCGGGCATTGAAATTGTGCCGACTATTTTGTCCTCTATGACGAGGGGCTCTGCCTTGACTGCGGTGTGAGTTTCCGCGGGAATATGGTGAGTACCGGGAATTTTCACGGGATGGAGGAGGAGGGGGCATGTTGTTTAAGGCGATATGCCTGTAAGCAACATTACCCTGTGGTACAGGAAGAGCACTAGGAGGTGGTACTCTATCCACAATTGCAGGAATCGATCTTTGAACTTCAGCAATAGGCTGTTGTAGAATGACCATCTGCATAGGAGGGGGGATAATGGATCCCACAGCCTCCTTAACAGGGGGGCTAACATCCATTGGGGATGCCAAGGAATGCTGCTCCGCCTGTTGTATGTTCGCAGCTTGTCGAGGGGTTTCCTCGGCAATAACTCCACAAACAGGGCTCGCTGGAGGAGAAGGACCAAATAGTTCTTCTTCCAGGAGAGCTAACTCCCTCTCATGGTCCACATTGCATCGCCTCCTCATTTCATCGGAGAGGCGTTCTGCATCAGACTCAACATGTTTGGGGTCAGCGGAAGTCGACGGAATATTTTCGGAAGACATTATCGGGAAGATAGTTTCAAAATTAATTGAAACAGTAGATGATGTCACGTTAAATGACAAAAACAGGAAAGTTTAAGAAAAACAACAAAGTGCGGATCAGGCAAAAGAAAAATAGACACGAAAATTTATAAGACGAATTTATAAGACACAGTCAGTACGAAAGTACGAAAGCGAATGAAGCCTTGTACATATAGTTTGACTTTAGTCGATTTTTCTCTCGTCTAATCTTTTCGTTTTACATTCATAGAGGGAAGCGTATTGTCATAACTAGAAAAATGATACCAAACTTGATGTATTTCGGTATTGTAGTTCATGAGAAATTGTCAAGTTAAGATTTGTCGTTATTCAATAGAATTCTGCATTTACTCATTATGAGCGTGAGATTACGCGTGCAGGTAAAAACGTCTTAATTGTCATGGCAACGAACTTTGTTACTCACACAAGCACATGGATATGTTATTGGAGATTCCTTTTTATACCTTCTTCGTAATTTGGAGGTCGTTTAGCACGTGCGTAGCACTGGCTTTTTTCGTAGGAATCTCGTTTGAGTTCGTTTGTTTCCGTTTATTTATTATTATTATTTTTTTTTTTTTTTTTGAGTGCATTTCTACACACTTAGTTATTTCATTGGGAGAACTCGCGAGACGGGTTCAAACCCTGGGTCAGGCGGAAATCAAATTTTGTTTTTACGACTTTGATTTATTTTTAAAATTGTATTGACGCTTGGATAGTTATTTTTGATATCCCTGCTTATTATTCAGAGTGTTTTTGCAATTTTCTATCGGAGCTCTTTTGCTCAACAATTAATCTTTTGTGGAGGTGATTGTTGTGTCAACCAAAATCATTCGTACATTTTTGATTATGATTTTGGGATTTTTATATGAAGTTAACCATTTAGGGAAATAACTTCGGACCACAAAATTACTCGTCAATTTTCGGTTGTAATTTTGACGAAGATGTTAATTTCTTGACGATTATTGTCAACAAGAATTTTGCATTATGTTTTAGCATTCGCATTATTCCTGTGAGTTATTTTGACGCTATTGTTTGTGGAGATTTTTCTTTCTCCAAGTCCCTCAGTGCTATACGAGCAGATTTTCGAGTAGGACGCATGTTTTTAATTTTGACACTTCCTTTAGGCCTACCTCTTTTTCGTAGGATTATGGGCTCATCAGGAATGTATTTGGTAACCAAAACGTCGTCATTAAATTTGACGGATTTTTTTGTTTTATTACACTTCTGAGTGACCTGTTCTAACCCTTGTGAATCAGGTTCAGAATTTTGTTGTAAATTATTTTCGTGTAGTGATTTATTTATTGTATCACTATTAACCTGTCCGTTTGTTTCAACTAACTTATTTTGAGAGTTAGTCTCATCAGGCAATTGAGAAGGCAGATCATTATGTTTGATCTCAAGTTCTCTCTGTCTAATGGTTGCATTTAACCTTTCCTTATCGTCACAAATCAGGAATGCAGGTTTAAGTCTATCAATTGAGACTGTTTTTTGTTCACCTGCTATCAATATCACGAAGTTTTTCTCATCGCGTGATATGACCTGATATGGGCCGGCATATGGCTTTTCAAGTGCACCTTTCAGTCTGTTGTCACGCACCCACACATGTGTTGTGGTGGCCAAATGCTTTGACACATAGACTTTAGGCTGGCCATGTCGAGCTGCCTTTTGAATGACGCTATTTGCATCATCACGGATGTTCTGAACCATGAGCTCTGGGCTCACATCTTTGGATGTGGTGAAAAAGTCACCTGGTAGGCGTAGCTCTTCGCCGAGCGCAAGTTGCGCAGCAGAAAATCCTGTGTCTGACTGTACTGCGGATCGTAAACCTAATAAGATGGTAGGTAATATATCAACCCATCTTTTTGTATCTGCGGCCATAATGGAGGCCTTCAGAGCTCTATGCCACCTCTCAATCATACCATTAGCTTGAGGGTGATAGGCTGTAGTGCGATCATGTTTTGCACCCAGCTTGGATGCAAGTTCATTGAAAATCGAACTTTCAAATTGGCGACCTTGGTCAGTAACAATAACCTCTGGTACACCAAAGCGGGCAATCCAAGTATCATAGAGTCGTTCAACCACTGTTGGGGCTGACATTTCTGTCAATGGGATTGCCTCAGTCCATTTGGTTATTCGATCAATCATAGTCAGCAGGTATCTGTTCCCACGAGATGGTGGTAATGGACCAACCAAATCGATGTGTATAGTTTTGAAACGCTCGGTGTTTTTGAATTTCTTGAGTGGCGACTTTGTGTGCCTTCCAACCTTGGACTGTTGGCAATTCAGACATTGCTTAGCCCATTGGTTGCAGTCGGCTTTCACTCGTGGCCAAACAAATCTAGATGAAACTAGATTGGCAGTACTTTTGGGTCCAGTGTGTGATAAATTGTGCACACTTTCGAACGCCATTTTACGATATTGTTTCGGCAGGAATGGCCTTTCCTTGCCTGTACTCACATCACAAGTTATTAGGATGTTTGTACCGGGAATTTTGCGTTGCCTCAGCTTTATATTGGTTTGCTCATTGGTTAAATATTCCTCGAGTTCCAAGTCCACTAGCTGATCTTTTGCTATATCAGCGTAGGGTAGCTGGGCTGGAGCGGAGACAGCTTCTACTCGACTCAGACAATCGGCAGGGATGTTTAGTTCCCCTTTGACATGCCTTATGTCTGTAGTGAATTGACTTATCAGGTCGAGCTGCCTTAATCGTCTTGGAGAGACGGGGTCAGTTTTCTGCTTGAAGGCGTGTGTGATGGGAAGATGATCGGTGTAAACCGTGAACGATCGACCCTCTACATGGTGTCTGAAATGCCTAATTGCAGCATAAACTGCCAGTAATTCCCTATCATAAGTACTGTAGTTTTTTTCAGCTTTAGAAAGCTTTCGAGAAAAGAACGCGAGCGGTTGATTTATGTCATTTTTCAATTGGTACAGGGTTGCACCTATCGCGAAGTCGGAAGCATCAGTTGATATGCATAACGGCAGACTGTCATCTGGGTGAGTCAATAATGTTGCATTTGCTAGCAATTTCTTTACATTTTCAAAGGCTTCTTCTGCCTCAGTATCCCACTGTATAGGGGTTTTATCCCTTTTTTTATTAGTGGTACACAACGCAAATAGCTTGCTTTGTTCAGCAGCTGCGTTGGGCATGCAACGGCGATAGAAATTCACCATCCCCAAGAATCGTCGCATGTCTGCAACATTTTTAGGTTTGGGAAAGTCTAATATTGACTGCACTCTGGTCTTCGTTGGAGAAATACCTTCGGTCGAGATTGTATACCCGAGAAAATCAATGTTTGCTTGTGCATATTCGCACTTTGCAGGATTGACAGTGAGGCCGGCAGCGTGTATACGCTGTAATACGGCTCTCACATGTATCTCGTGTTCCTCCTCACCGCCTTCTGAGCATATACATATATCATCCAAATATGCATATGCAAATGGTAGATCTCTTAACAATCCATTGATAAATCGCTGGAAAGTTTGCGCAGAATTACGGAGTCCAAATGGCATTCGAAGATATTCGAATAATCCGAACGGGGTGATAACCGCGGTTTTGTGGATATCCTGTTTGGCCATAGGTATTTGATGGAATGCCCAATTTATGTCCATTTTAGTGAACAATGTCTTTCCCTTCATATTCACGTTAAAATCCATTATATTCGGTACTGGATAACGATCAGGGATTGTTTTGGCATTTAGGGCACGATAATCCCCTACAATTCGCCATTTACCATTCGCCTTTTTTGTCATATGAATCGGCGAGCTCCACGAACTATTTGATGGTCGGACTATTCCTTCCTTGATCATTTGATCATATAGTTCTTTAGCTGCATTGAGCCTGTCAGGAGCAAGTCTCCTGGCTCTCGCAGTACATGGTTGTCCTTTGGTTTCAATTATATGGACTGTATCATGTTTATAAGGAGCGTCTCGTTTGAAACATGGCTGGTTTATGCCAGGGAAATCAGAGAAAATTTTCATTAATTTCTCATTAAGTTTGCTGCAGCTATCAATCGCTTCGTCAATTTTGTACATTAGCGATTTGCCCTCCACAAATAATCCTGTAGTTGAGTCGATAAGCTTAGAATTTTTCAAATCGACCAACAAGCCAAAATGTGCTAGAAAATCAGCACCAAGGATCGCATTTGGCACGTCCGCAATCGTGAAGGACCACGTCATGTCACGTCTCAAACCAATATTCACTTCGCTGGTCTCTAATCCGTAAGCAGAAATGTTCAGGTCATTTGCTGCACCGAGATAGTATTTCGGAGTTCGTACTTTTTGTGTTTTGCTAGCTGGTAGGATACTAAGGTCTGCACCTGTATCCACCAAGTACCTTCTCCTGGTCGTCCTGTCCTTTATGAACAGGCGGCGCGAGTATTTTTCCGAGGGGACATCAGCCGCTGAGAGGGCCCCTCGTTTTAGTTTGACTCTGGTTTTTTTACCTGCCACCATGCGCAAGTTGGTTCGCACTTGGCAGCTGCTTCATCAAACAGATTATGGTAGTAGCACCAATTTTTATTGTAAGGTTTTCGGTTGGGACTTTTTGATTTGCTACTTTTTCGAGGGGGAGTTCCTTTGGGACTCCTACCCCTATTTTGTGAACAATTTGACTTTGGATCTCTGGATCTAGATTGTCTCTCGTTTCTATCATCATGACCTTTTGGGTTATAGTTTCTACGGCTTTGTTGATTGCCGTAGCCATTGTTATGTTTTCGAAGATTTTTGTTTTCATTTTTTAGATCACGGAAATTTTTGTTTAGCTGGGCTAATTGTGCTCTCAGCTCTTCATTAGTTCCAACCTCTGATGATACTGTTGCAATGGAGGCTCTATTAGCAGTCGCTGCAATTGCATCATCAGCTATCTTGGCCAAGTATTCTAATTTTCCTTCAGTGTCTGCTCTATTAGCACCTAGTGTATGGATGAGTTGAGATACACTGGCTGGTAATTGCTTGCAAAATTGGTTGGCAATCACCATTGGCGTGACCATTTTACCACCAGTCTTGATTAATTTGGCCATAAAGACAGATGGTCTATCATCTCCCATCTTTAGGCCACCCATGACTTGGTTGATGGCTTCATCATCGGTCTTGCCAAAAACATTTCGAATTTTGCTACAGAACCAGTCGTATTTATCAACAACGTTATTTGGGCAGTTCATGATATTGGGTATTGTTCTCATGATTTCTGCTGGCATGTCTCCACAGATGTGTTCATACCTTAAATTGTCAGGCAGTTTTTCTTTTTTAAATTTGCCTTCCAGCAATGCTAACCAGATTTCTATTTCCTTTGGGAGAAATTCTGGTACTCGTATTTTTATTTTATGTTCACCATTACCTGTCGGAGCTCTATTCTGCTCACGAAGGCTCATGAATTCCATGAATTGTGCAAACAGTGCCATGTTAATCGGTTGCTGGTTGCCAGGGGCTCTTGCCTCTCCTGGATGTTGTTGTTGTTGTCGTAACTGTTCATTTTCCAGTCTCAATCTTTCAGCTTCAGCTTCAGCCTCTTGTTGAAGTTTAAGGGCCTCGGCAGCTTGTTGCTGAGAAATTTCTACTGGTGTAGGCATTGTTGTATTTTGATTTTGCAGAACTGTGGATTCAAATACAGAACCAAGAGAAATGGGGGCAGAACCTAAGTTTTGTGGTTCTACCATTATTTTTGAAGTTGAAGGTACAGCAGGGGACAAGTTTGCTGTTTGAATTTCCTTACCACTTCGAAGTTTGAGGATAGTAAGCTCCTCTTGTGAGACTTGGGTCTCCAATAATTGGGCCTGTTTTCTCCTAACCTTCTTTTCGGATTCAAAGGTAGACACAGTAGTTGTGTGTTGGTTGGCTGAAGGTGGAGGGGTTGGAGGATGATTTCCAACCTGGTTCTCCAGTCTGATATTTCCCTTTCCAGAATCCTAAGAGACTGGCAAATATATTTAACAGGGGGGGTTAATTTCCCACTAACAGACTTTCTATTTTCAGAATTGCTCGCAAAAATGCTTAAACAGCAATTCCCTACAACCACTAAAATTTTCTGACTCCAAAAATAATTTTTCAAGAAAACACTCAAAATCGCAAAATTGCACTTTCGAATTTAGTTGTTTTTATTTTCTTCCACTCTCGAAAAGCGCTGCTAGCGCCAGCGCTACTAGCGCCTAGAGATGGGCAAAGCGCTGCTAGCGCCGTAGTAGAACGTCGGGGTCACCACTGTGGGATTCCACCAGATCCCACTTGTGCGTGTCCGTTGCCTTAATTGTTATAAGGCAGGCAGCCAACCATTTATCGGGACCACGCAAGCAAACGCCGTTTTTGTAGAGCGAATGCTGGGCAACCGTAGCTGATGCGGCGTGGGTATTTGTTACCCGCGCCTAGCTACGTGTAAGCGAGTGGCTACGTATTATTACGTAGCCCGCTTCCTAGGCAACCGCACATCGTCTATTCAGACGATGTGCGAGTTTGTATTTTATTATTATGATACGTCGATCAGTCGATCGACGTATCGCCTTTCGGCTGAGGCCGAGCCTCATGGTGGGGCGAATCCCCACAGCTTATTTCATTTCGGCTTAATTAAAAAAAAAAAAAAAATGTAAAATAAATATTCAAATTTAATGCCCAATAAAAGTTGAACGAAGCAAATACTCAGTTTTTATTTCAATTTCAAGTACTTATTCGCACATAGGTATGCTGAAGGACTGTAACTTCTGATCCACATATACATTATGAGGATAATTTTTTTTGAGTTCTCCCTCTAGTTGACATTAGCCTAATTATTTTCTCAATATTTTTAGGGATTTTTCGGAAAATAAAAATTTATTAATCCTAATGAGTAGGCCCAAACGAAATGTGACAATAAAGTTCGTGGATTACTTCTGCAGAAAATCATAACTTAAAAAAATGACAAATCAGTGGTTACACCATTCGATGTAATCCCTTTCTGTCCTAATAAACTTCGTCATTAGTTTTATGCTGCTTTCACAACACCTTCCGAGTTAATTTTCCATGATTTTCTCGAAACAATTTAATCAATATTTCCCTTTTAATTTACTTTTAAGAACAGAAAAAGTTACAAGGAGGAAGGTATGATAGGTACAGAGGGTGGTTGAGAGTCGTTGTCGCCATGTTTGCTAAAAAAATCTCGTCCAATGGAGGCTCCGTGGGCATAAGCATTGTTGCAATTCATAATACCAACGTTATTAATTTTATTGCAAATTAACTCTGTTTTTTTAATCCTTTTACTCAGGAGTTTCAAAACATTAAGATAAGAGGGTAAAATAAACTATAGTTTGTCTACGTTTAGCCAATTTTTTCATCAGTTATTCGAAAGTCAAAACACAAAATTGACATGCATTTGATTTTGGTTTTAGACAAGAGCACAATTTTCGTCCTGGTCTCATCCTTCTGCCTTCACTGAATGCTCTGGGTTTTGGTTGTTAGATTGCACACGAAGCTCATTTAATAAAAAAGTCTAGTCATGAGTCATGAAAAATTCAATATGATGATTCAGCATTCAGCTTTCTTTCGATATTGATAGACTTTGCTGGAGAGATATTTTATTGATCGCAACTTCCCCCGCATAATTCTCAGTCCCACCACTAGACGCATAAAACAGTCAGTTAGCCAACTTTATTGTTGCACATGTTTATGACTTGGGTACCTAAGTATGTTTTAGAGCCACAAGAAAATAAAAACAAAAACTCTTGCGCAGCAAGCTTCGTGAGAAAAAGTAGATTTTTTTCGTTTAAAAATCCTTTCTATAACCAACATTTTTCCAAGAAAGTAATATAAATGATATTTATATGTTTCGCAAAACATTACCAGTATCACACAAATACGAAACATGCGATAAAATATACTGTTTCCATATCATTTTTTTTAAATATTTATTTATGAATTAATTTTTAATTTTTGTGTCAAAAATCATTATTTTTTGGTGAAATGAAAAATTATTTCAAGTTCTAAATAGCACGATTTCAAATACCACACTTTTAAACTTGCTAAATAAGACCATGGTTGGGATAGTTCTAATAAAATTTAAGTTTAAGGGAAAATTTTAAAATATTGGGCTGGCTTTGGTCAATGGTTTCAACTACGAAATTTATCATAAACGAAAAATAATTTTCACATTATCGAATAAAATTGTAATTCTCCAGGCTGATGGAGGAGGCCCCTCCAACAGCCCCAGGTAATGAACCGTAATACCAATAGAGACCAAATTTAGGAGAATGTTAGATATACTTCAAATCAATACCTGCACCAAATTTTGTGAATATGGCTTGAAATTTACTCCTTTTAGAGGCATTAGTCTGCCAAAAATGCAACAAAATCGTCCCTACCAGACGTACCACCACATGGTATATACGCACCAAAATTAGTAGATATTGCTCTTGACCTAAAACACATACGTATACCAAATTTCAGGCCTATCGATTAAAAATTGTGACCTGTACGCTGTTCAATAAAAAATGCATATAAACTGACCTACTGGATGGACCACGTGTCCGATCTGGACTAAAAATAATAGAGTTTTTCCTTAGGCGAATCCAAATTTGTGTTTCAAATTTCGAAACCATCTGATCAAAATTACGCCTGGAAATGGACTCAACGCAAAAGGGGATGCGTATAAAAAAAATTAATTTTCAAAAATAATGCCACAATGCTCAGATGATCACGAAATAAAAAACGTACCCACTTTCACCCCTGGGTGCGAATACTTAAACAGTAAAAATCTACTTAATAAAAATACCGGTGAGAAGTCCGTAAAATATACTTACATATCAAAATATTTTTTGCGGTTTCGAAAAATATGCGGTATTAAAAACATGCAAGTCCTATAAGGAATATTTATCAGGGTAGCTATTTTTCAACAAGTTTTACTTCCTCGAAGAAAATTTGAAAAATCAACGTCACCAGACTAAACTGGAGAGGAAACTCCACTATCCACTAAAACGGCCTTATAGGTCCCTACAATTTTGGCCGCGTCGTAACTCGTTCGAAAGTTACAACCATTTAATCCATTTTTTAATGTGGAAGCACCCTGGTTCTACTTTCACAATGGAACATTTTCACGTATTTGCCCAGTAGACCAGCACGAGATGTCATTCTATTTTGAAATCATACAAAAATTACAGATTTTGACATTTATTATGGAATCGAAAAGTATCGGAAAATGGGCAAATGTTAATTAGATGTCAGAGAATTACACAATTTCGGGTAAAGTAGGGTAAAATTTATTATAGTTTTATTTTTCTCACCGTCCTGTCGACTAATGTTATTCTTTTAGGTACGCCTATTATAAGTACAGTATAAATAGCTGATTTGAATACCTAAATATACCTACGTAAGAAAATCTATATGATATAGCATCGTAAATATTTTCGTATTCTGTTGGGGAATTGCACCCTTATATATATATATATATATATGCCTCGTCCCCCATCGACGTATCGATGAATAAACCACTTTACACTATATAAGGTATGGTAGATTGCGTAATTTTTCACAGTTGCGTTTTTCAGAAAAAAGAAGAAGGTCGCTGGTACTGCTATGCACCAAGTAGGTATGTAAGAAATAATATTATGTATGTACGTGTATATATATATATATATATATATCGAAAAAATACAAATGATACGAAAAGAGTGTTACAAAAGGACGAGTCAACGTATTAACGAAACGTGATAAATACGAGGCAATTTATCTACATAAGCATGTGCCATTGTTCGTCGTAAAACCACCTATGGTATAGCAGATCCTCCGAAGATTAATATCCCGACACTTTTTGTGGCAACGTACCCTCCAAAACTATTGTCGGCTAATGGGCTGCAATTTAACAAACTTCAGTTTATTTGACTTTAAATATCGACAGAGGAGATAGCGTAAGGGTGTAGCTCGTCCATAATTATATAGGTACCTATATAAATGTACCTATAGCCGATAAATAAAAGTAAAGAGGAAAATAAAATTCCTACTCGTGTAGCTGGCAAAGCTGCAGGCCTATAGGGGATAAAAAAACCTTTTCGGCTTGTACTATAATAACGTAGCAAAGTTAACAACGTCACACGTTCTTCATCATTTTATTCCAATTGTTCGTTTAGTATTTGGTATCTACTGACCTGCCACAAAATGAAAAAAAAAAAATGGAGATTGCTCGAGTGAAGTGAATGAACGACATTATATAGAAATGAAGGGGAGCTGTCTTATGGGCATTAAGAATTTAACGTATATGGAGTTATAAGTAAAGTTTATTTTGCAGTCTATGTTTGCAGGTGGCTCACTTTCTTGAAAATTATGTCGGAAGCGTGCGAAAAAGGCCAATTAGAGGATTGAAGATTCGAGAAAAAAATAGAAATGGATGAGGATGTACGAAAATCAGATGGAATTAGAGGGGATGCTAGGATAAATTTTCTAGAGAATGTCAAGGTCGGGTCATTTTTTATTCAAATGAAAATAATTAATATACCTACCTAACTGTATATTATACTTTTTCTTAAATGTACATCTTTTCAAATTTTTATGGGGGGGAACTTCACCAGGTTATGGAAGAGGTTTTTTCTTGGCCTCACCTTTAAATTCGCCTCCAAAAGGAATTTTCTAATATTGACTACAAATTCAATAACGCAGTAGAATAGCCTAAATGAAATTAGAAGAAATTTTTTATAATTAACTGGGAATTTTGCAAAATTCAAGTGGCCATTGGTCAACTTGGGTAAGATTAGGATGTTTACAAAATTTCGAGTGAATTTATTAGTAATTTTCTGAAATCACTAATTGCAAATTAAATGAATATTCGATATAAAAGGGGACAAAAAGCAATTAAGAAGTACTTTTAGCTGTTTATATTTTAAAATTAGTTATTTGTGATACAAGTGTATAAAGTAGGTGATTTTGATCAGAGTGTGATTTTTACAACACTCGCCTATCAATCACCTACTATATACATATGTGTCACGCATTATTTTTTGCAACACCCCCTCCCCTTAAAAAAAAAATTAAGTATTAGATATTTTTGCAATTGGGAAACATAATTATAAGGGCGAACTATTCACTTATTTTCAGTCAGACCTGATGGCGTAGTGGTTAAGATGCTCACTCTTTAATGGTGAAGTCAAGAATTTAAATCCCCATAAATCGGAAATTTTTGTGAAAAAAAAAAAAAAATTATAAATAATCAATGAAAACGACGATGTGCAGTAAGCAGTACCAGTGTATAAAATGAGCATGCGGCTAAGACGATGTATAAAGTACAGACTTAATACATCGGTCTTAAGTGGTTCTAAAATAGCCCGCTTTATACATCGTCAAGGTGTGTATAACAATGAAGTTTATAGACATGTGTTGCAAAATAGTTATTTGTGATACAAGTGCAAAAATTAGTTGATTTTGATACGAATGTGAATTTTGCAGCATTCACCTTGAGCTCGTGCTGTAAATCACATGAATATCAATCACCTACTTTGCACAGGTTTTGTGACACCCCTCGTATTGTCCCCCAAAACATGGCGATGAATTTTCTAATTTTTTTCAGATCCAAATAATTAATTTTTATTTTTTTAAACCAAAAAACCAAGAAAAAAATTTTTTATTATTTTAAGAACAATAATGTTCTACTTTTTTTAACCAAATTCAAAAATTCTTATGAAATTACTTTTATTTTTAAATTTTTGTCAATTTATTGATGAAAATTTGCAAAATATTCAAAGCTATTGGAAAAAAATCACATTTTTCCATTTATTTTTGTATGAAAGTCGTTGGCTTCTTATTTTCCTACATGCGACGAAAATACGATAAAAAAATACCGAGAAATAATAAAAACTGAGAAAGTAGCCAACTTATCAGAGACATTAATAAACCCGTGCAGAAATTCATCGAGATGTGCGAGAAATTGAAGTTGCAGGTGCGCATGTGCAGAAGATTATTTTTTGACTTTGTATCGAAATTTGCTACTTTTTGTTCCATCAAGGTGCGAAAAAAATATACTTTTGGGAAGGGTGTTGCAAAAATAAAATTTACGTAGGCTTGTTCTAAATTTTCTTCAATTCCATGAGAATTTTTTCTGAAAATGGACAATTCTGCCATGTATTTCGTTAGGTACTCGAATTCTTTCTTTATGGTTTTTTAAATATATTCATTTCTAAATGATGCTAAATATTTCTTGAAAGAAAATAGAACACTCTATAGATAGAGTAGATATCACAAATCGAAATATAAACAATGTAGGCTGTATAATGTGTGCTATATGAGGTCATTTAGTAAGTGATGAAGATCTTTATAATGTAAAATGAGAAATATGTAGGGGAGTTATAGATGGAGTTTGATGGAGGGAAACAATGGGACCACACTAATCTGTCTTTCTTCCCGATGGAAAAGGGAAAAAATATCTGAATCTTTACGGAATTTAGTTTAAAACTAACATTAAAATTGGTAATAGGCTAATTTTGGGGATTTAGTTCTCCAAATTTTTTGACGAAAATAATAGATTTATGGAAAATTTTTAAATAATTGAATCGATTCTTTTGAAGTATAAAAATCAATTAAAAAAATAACTGATTAATCGTTTATTGATCGGTTTATTAATCGATTATCTAAGGATCGATTATTCTGAAAAATTTGTTTGTATAATAGTGTAGAGGAAGAAATTGTGATGGTAAAAAACAGTTCTTGAAAAAAATCGATTGTTCAAATTTTCTTAAATTTTCTGAAATATTGATTTTTTTCAAAACAATCGTTTAATATTGATTAATTGCCTATCATTAACTAAAGGAGTAGAGAGTGCTAACTTTATGAAGGAGCACATTCTTCTGTTAATAATAAGTCAATAGGCTTATTAATAATTATATAGTTTTTTATTTTATTAACTATACAAATGAAAAGTACCTAGGTTATTATCATTCTGTTTGTTCATTCTGTTTGTGAGCGGTAAAACAATAATTTTTATCCGCCACCGTATCAGTGGGAGAAAATTAGTTACTTTATAGACGAGCGTCTCACACTTGCTTACTCTACTCCTCATGTTATCAAATGTGACGTCGTCTATCAGACATTGGAAAATATCGAATGAAAATATGGTTTTCAAATGTTAATGAAGCCTATATACATGGTTTATAATAAAATAAAATGTCTCTATCTCACTGATTGGGCCTCTCTTCCATCTAAATTCAGTATTGGTATCATAAATCTAAAATTGAGTTAGTGAGACAACTCCTTACTCGAAAATTTGTCTGAACTTTTTCAGCACGTCGAACCACCAACAAAGTTGTTCTTTCAAAGCAGAATTTTCAATTAAAACCCAAGCATGAAAATCTCACAAAATTTTGGAGTTACGTGCATAAAAACAGACCGATCATCGTAATGAATACGTGAATAAATCATCATTGGAAAAACTGCAATAAAAAATGAAATTAAAATGAAAAAACTGATATTTCTGGCCTAATTTCAGTGTTTTTTTTTATGGAGAACTTTTTTTAAAAATTGGCGGACTAATTCAATCACGTGGATCCTTTCATTGGGCAGTTGGCACTGCTCCAAATGAGTATTTTTTCTTTTCATTACATCAAAAGTTAAGAAAAAATGCAATATATGAATGTTATAGATCAAACAAATGACTTAAAAAATTTTTTTCGCTCGCTCTTTTCGCGAATTTCTTTCATAGATTTGTAAAACTCCCTCCGAAAGTGAAACCTGCGTACAGCTCTGTACGTCATATTTACAAATTATAGGCCTCTATTTATTTTGCGACCCTCAAAACCATTTTGAAATGTAAACGCCGCACGCGACACAAAAACGGTTCTACAAAGAAAACAACACAAAAATAACTGCCATCAGGAATTTTGTTTCAGCTTATAGGTACAAAAAAATTCCAAATCTCACATAGACGCAAATAAGGAGTGAAATTTGGGGGCCACGGCTCCGATAAACTGACAAGCGAGAAAGAAAAAACTCTGACCCAGAAATACCTCGATAGAAAATCCATTTTGCCAATTTGCATCCAAGTATATGTCAATAAAACTTAATGTACGTATATTTGTTCACCTGTTACTTCAGAATCACTTGGTAGATCGAGATTAAATTTTCAGTATTTATTTGCGTTGTTCTGAGGCATGTTTGAAACCCAAAAACGAACGTAAAAATGACGAATCTCAGGGGCAACGCAGGGAAAGCTGCGGGTAACATCAAGTTTACAATAAATTCAACAAACAATCCCGAATTCCAAATGCGTGAAAAAATTGCAAAAAGCTATAGATAGTCATCGATATCTAACAAACATATCGATCTATCTAGATTTCATAGTTACAGTTTTAAGTGAAATAACACCTTCCGCCTTAAATACAGAAAAGATACTTCAAGCAACACAGGTGACAATTTTTTCTCAAAAACTAAAAAATCAATAAGCACCAAATTTCTATCAGATTTGATTCTACATAAGAACTATATTTCAAGAAAATGTCAACCCCATCTCTTTTTATAGTTTCTTCAAAATCTTGGAGAAATTAGTTTTCCAGCAATTTTTTCTTTTCCACTTTCCTCTAAAACTATCCAACAAATAGGCACCAAACTTCTTCGAAACTCGCATACACACAGATACGATGTATCGTGAACATTTTAACCCGATTATTTTTATAGTTTCAACAAAATCCTGGAAAAACCTTTTTTCTATGAATTTTTTACTCTCCAATTTTTCGGATACTATTGTACCAATAAGCAACAAACTCCTATCAAATCTGGTCCTATTATAAGGACTTCAGGATTATCACTTTTATAGTTTTTTCAAAACTATTAATAAAAATTTTGGGTGATAAATGTATATAATTATATTCATAGATATAATTATATGTACATATAACTTATCTACCAAAAAAATAAATAGGTTGAAAAGGGAAAAGGTGCCATTCGTTTTTTTTTCTTCTCGTAAAACGGATAATTTTCCATATTCCTCCCTCCTAACCAGTTTGCAAGGTCAACGGTAATACCTCGTTAGCAAGAAAACTGGATAAACAGAAAGTCATCAATTCATATTTTGCGATATTTTTCAATATTTTTGTGGTACTGGGATAGTCGAATAAGTGAAAATAAAAAAATTTAAAAAGGTAATTAAATCGTCGCTAAAAGAAAGACACAAAAACATTTTTTTGGGGTCAGGGCCACAATTCACGAGTTGTGGCCTCGTTATTTGCGCCTATGAAATCTCAGCAGTGCAGAGTTAAAGTATTAGGTATCTGAGGATCATATACGACTTTTTAGACTTATCCGCAACGACTGCACCTATACCTATACAGTTTCCTCTTCAATTTCGTAATTCTGAAAAAAACGAGTAAACTATACATACAGGTATAGATAGCAGTTTTTTCTAAACCCTCTCAGAGAAACGAAGTTCCTGGAGAGAAACAGTGTCTCAATTCTGTTCGGTTTTCTTTTTCGATTTTGTTTTGCGGAAGCACTCAAAATCGTTTGCACGAAGGCCATATTTCAAATGTGCTACAAATTCCATCTTAATTTTGCTCCTAAACACCGCGAAAAGATATGGCAAAATGTCCCCAGAGACCAGCAAATAACAAAAACACACCATATAAAAATTTCTCACCGTCTAGTCAACCCTTTTTTTACTTTTCCTTTTTCTCTTTTCCGGTCTGCACCAATCAGGTAGCGATAACATGACATTTGGGCTGCGAAAATATGTCTGGATGGTCAAAATTAGCCGAGATTGAAAAAGGAACTTGAAATTTTGATGACATAATCAGAGTGAGAATTCGTCAACCACCATTTCGGCGGCTTTTACTGAAAAAGAAAATATGTATACGCGAATGGGATGAGACGCTGTTTTACATGCGTGGACATGGACATGAATATTGTTGAGTAGGGTCAAATCCTAGGAGACAATATCATCCTTTAGTTCTTTTCCTTCTTCCTTTTAGATTCTTTCTTTTTTCTTTCACTTTCTCTGACTCGAAGTTAGGACAACGAAATGCGACAGAAAAAAAGTTGGCCTCTTTAGTATTTATTGAAAAATCGCGACCAGTGATTCGCATTCTGTTTCTTTCTTTCTTTTTATATTTCTTTTATTTTACATTTTTGTTTCCTGGTAAGAGTTTCTACGATACACAGTGTATACCTATGTCCGTATGTCAGTTTTAAAAGAAAGAGTTGCGAAAAGGCGTGAGAGAAGTCTTTCGAATGTAAATCCATTGATCGGCGGATATCCACACAAATGAACCAGTTTTCTGCCTCATATGGTGCCAACAATGAAGTTTTGAGATCACTTTTTAACACATTTTTCAGGTATACTGTTCTATATTGAATACACTTGAAACTCCAATTTAAACCTTTTTTTTTTCTTCGAGGGATGTTGTTTCCATACTTATACTACATAATTATAGGCCGGTATTCGAGAACGTTAACAAATCAATTTGACGTATTTTGACTTTTTTTACGGCAATTATCTACTTATTTAATTTCGTTGGTTACGATAAGCCTGTAATGAAGTTTCTGAATCATTTATTAGCCTCAGTCACATATTTGTAGTATCTATTAGAGCCTTATACTTGAAAGTGAGCAGAATTCTTTCGATGATATGGTAAAATTGTTGAAAAATCTTTTAGAAAAACGTTCTTTGGTTTCTCTGTTGTTCAAAAATTGAGTATATGAGCTTTGTTGGGTGTAATTCCAAATCAAGCATCTTCAGTAAATGATAAGAGTGTTACTAGGTTCAGAACTCTGTTTTTTTCATGTTTCTTTAGGCCATAGAAGTTTGTGGTGTGTAAAAGTCTAAATAAAAACTTATAAAGCGGAAGCAAGGTTTGAGGAAATGGATCAAGAGAAGCAGATTTTTACAGAACAAACTTTATTTCACTGTGAGATGGATGTACCAAAAATGGGATTTAAGCGCTCATGACTTACTTCACACACACACCACTCCAATTAGGTTTAAAGAAAATTACCACATTTTAGGATTTATCGTTATAATCAAAGATTTGATATGTGCAACTTTAGGGTGTGGAACATATGTAAGCTAGGAAAACATAGATAAATAAAAGAAAAATGTAAAGATTTCAATGAGAAAAGACGAACAATAAACACATTATACTGAATTTAAGACGGAAGTGCCAACTTGAACTGGAAGAGCATTGGAACTGCAAGTCCAACCATTTTTTGAAGACAAATTTTAGGAATTTAAATCAAAAGAAAAAAGTTGTTTCATTTTTGGATGAGAGAATAAATTACTCACAAAAAAAGGAAATCATGTTGTGCACTTGATGTTAGAATCAAGAGTGCCAAAAGATACTAACAAAAGTGTCTGTAATTCTAGCCCAAGAAAAGAAAGGAAAAGGAATAGGAAAATAAGAGGAAATAATGCCCACACTCTATAAGTTCTCTGATAATAATTTGTAAACCTTTTGTAGTTCTCACTACTTGTTCGTAGCATCATGCTTTGAATGAATAAAGTTGGTTTCATTGTGTTTTCGTATTTAATTAGTCCTAATGAGCCTAATTTTACCAATTATTGGCATTAGTAAGTGTACATTTTTTTATTTTAGGGAAAAAATACGATGAAATAGGGCCATTTCGTCAGGAGGACATACATCTTCTCCTTTCTCCAGAACCAAAGCCAACTTTTTTTATTTAGCCGTGAAGAGAAAATTGCTGCCACAAAAATTGGTCCCTCAACACGTAACTTTTTCAAAACCCTATGGTTTCATAATGTTGATTTTTAATTCCCTTATTTCAAGTAAAGGTAATATGACATAAATTGGCCATCATTTTCTTCATTTCATCTTTAGTTGCGATTGAATGAGAGTGAAAATATCTCCTCCAACGCAGTTGCCAGTTTCACTATTTTAGCCTTGGTTCATAACCTAAGAAGCTAAGCAAGATTAAAGTTTGCTTTGCTTTTACCCGTATCCTCTTTCATTTCTGCTTTCTGAACTTTCATGTCTATAGTTATCACTTTTATTTGCTCATAAAAGCAGTTTCTTCGGCACATAATCAATTTTTCATCATCTGCACCAGAAATTTTCAAAATTTTTAATTTGCATCTTCACTTGTCATAACATCCGTAATTTGCATTCAGTAAGTTCACATTTCTCATTCTTGCTCATCTACAAATTTAACATTCTATGGCTGCAGTCACAACGAAAAGTTATGCTTACGAATAAAATTATTATAATATTAAGCCACATAAATAAAACCGGTATAGACCTACACATAATAGGCCTATGTATGGAGATATCAATTATATATTCCATTCTGTATCCAGCTGTATTACCTGCCAGTTTTTATTTTCGCTCAATTTGAAATATTTTCTCAATGAAACTGATTCTAAACATCTTTCTGTATTAATGTTGTTGTAACCATCGAGGACCACGAGTACCAACCTAGCCAGAAAATGAATTTATTTCGCATCAACAAGTGGTTTATTCAAAAAACTACAGGGATCAAAAATTTCTCGCAGAGAAGTTGTAGTCGAAATTTTTGTATCTTAGCTGTCCTCTTTCCTCGATGAAAAATATCAAAATTAAAAAAAAAAATAATGTCTTCTGACATTTCGAACCTAAAATTTCTTGTAGAAGTCGCATAATACCTGTACCTATAGGTATCTCAACATTACAGTATCGCGTAAGTTTATTTCAAGTCCTTGTTTCTTTCCTCCTGGCACCGAGTAACGTTCCTCATCTACGCCAAATCCACACGAATGCAAGGACGTAGAGAATCCTGGGAGTGGGGAACAGAGCAGCCACACCGCCAATTTTTTGGGGGTTTCTCCATCGCATCAACCAGTTTTATAATGGAAAAAATCTGCAAAGTGGTTGCTCTGGCACGGACTTCCCTTAGCTCAGAAAAAAAAAGCTTGAAATCCCAGCTTTTCGTTGATAGTGGTGGTATTTTAGTGAAGGGTTGGTCACGAGGGACGGTCGAGAAGGTCGAGAATATGTGAGACCAACTGGCGATCGAGCTATCTGCGCTCCAGAATGAACGAACCCATTGCCGAACAACCCATCAGATCTATAGCCAGGCACGTAACTAAGGGAGGTTGGGGTGACTTCCCCCAAATGTTTTTAGAGTTAGAAAAATTGGCTAGTTGCATGTACAGGTCTGTAAATGGAAAATCGTGCAATTTGTTAACTTTTTTTACCTGTTGGAAATTTCAAAAATTTCAATTGCCAATTTTCACTTTTCTCCTCCCCCACCCTAGAAAAGACTTTCGCTACGTCCCTGTCTAAAGCTGTGTCACTATTTCGAATGGATATGGAAAAAGGGTAATATGAGTTATGTTGGAAAGACAAATGGAGTTGACATTTGTCTGATCAACGTTGCACATAGACTCAAAATTGAACTGATAACTGAGGCTATATACGCGAGAGTGATTAGAAAATGCACCCCACCCCCTTTTACGCGCTTGTACGTTTCGTTGGAAAAGATTTTTTTCACGCGCCCCACCTCTTCACCATAAATGTGTAATCGTAAAAGTGGACTCACCGTAGCCGGCTGTTTGTCCTTTCTTCATCCACGCATATATGGGACTAATTTTCGTATCTGGAGATCCGTTGCCGTCGTTGCTCGCGTTCGGAGATCCCTGATCCGTGGATCCGGTATGACTGTAATCGTCGTCCTCGAGATCCTCGATCTCCTCAGACGACCCATCACCCGAATGCGAATGTATGTCTTTCACGTGTTGGCTGCTGAGCGGCGGACTTTGCAGATGGCACGGTGGTGACACAGACGGACTGTGGCTGTTCGCCACCATCATCACGCCGCCGCCACCGCCGGCCCCACCGCCATTTTGCGGCCCATTCATATGCTGCGGTTGCACGGTCGCCGGATGTATGAGCTGGGCGGTCGACGAGGGCGGCGGTTGCTGACCGTTTTCTGGCGGCAGGCTCACATTATGCAAGCCGACCGACAGCTCGTGCAGATCGGGCTGCGGCAGCGGATGATGGTGGTGATGGTGGTGATGGTGCTGCTGGTGCTGCTGGTGCTGGTGCTGGTGCTGGTGCTGGTGCTGGTGCTGGTGCGGCACCACATGATGGGGCGGTAACTGATAAGCGTTGCTGGTGGGCGGCGGTGGCGGCGGCGGCGGCGGAGGGTAGTTGGCGTAATTGAGCGACGAGGCGCCTGCTGACGGATGCCCGGCGACGGCGGCGGCGACGGCGCTCGTCTGACTCATGTACGGATTCTCCATGGGATGGGGCGACTGTCTGAAGTAGTTGTCGTACGGATGCTGCGGCTGGTGCGGATTGTTGAAGAAGTCCGTCGGCAGATAGTTGTTCTGGTTGTACTCGTCGAGGGTCGAATACGCCGCATCCACGACCATACTCTGGTTGTGCATCAGCGGATTGTAATGGAAGTTGGAAACGTGATGATTTGCCACGAAAGAACTCATTTTTATTACACCTATATCGGGTACGTATACAGTGTAGATTAGGAGAGAAACAAAAACAAAAAATCGAAACGCGCCAAATTAACGAACCGAATGAGAAGAAAAATTCGAGAAAAAAAATGTGTAAAAAAATTACAGCACAATACACTAATTTTCGAACGAATAGGCTATATATGGCTATTGACAATAAAAAAAATTTTTTTTTTTAAATTGAAAAAAAAAAAAAACCCACATTATTTGGAAGTATATCATATAATAGGGGTGTAATCAAACGAACGCATCGTACCGAAACATTTTTTTCACAGAAATTCGCGACAAAAATTTAGTCACATATTCTCGCAACGCACGATAAAGAACCATATTATTGTTATTATTATTATTATTATTATTATTATTTTTGTAAAATACGAAAATAGAACCGAGCTTTTCGTTCGTAGATTCTCGTCTAGAAGTGTACCCATTGCTGAGCCAACCACGACGCGGTTTTGGTAAATGGAATTCGAACCGCCCAACTTGAGTCTGTATTCGGTCACATGACCAGTGCAACCACCAATGGCGACGCGTCTCGCCTGCACTGTAAAGAAGATTCACCCTCTGTATTGAATTTTAAATACTGCTTCCACTATGTCGACAGCGTGGAACACCTCTTCTTTTTTTCGATATACCCGTAAACACGCACACACACAAATGTTACGCAGTTTACTATCTGTCTATGGGTAGGGTGAAGGTTTTCGAAAGGAGGGATTCGACGCGATGGAAGAGACAAGACATATATTTTTTGCTTTTTCTTTTGTTTGTTGGTTCGTTTTGTTTGTTGTTTTTTTCTTTTCCTCTTTCTCTCCGATCGACGTGTTTCTTCTTGCCATAAGCAATTCTTGCACTCGTCGAACGCCAATCGTAAATTCATCGTATCTTTTAATGGTGAGATTATTCCCCAAATCCCCCAAAATTTTAACTAGTGGTTCTTATTAAAGTTCAAAAAAGTACAAAAAGTACACATATTTGGTGAGCCATCGTAGTCCAGTCAACAGAATATTTTCGGATAAATTAGAATATTTTTGATTTCTTCATTAATTGGTCTGTTCGGCTGTCTGGAATGACATACTAAGTAAAGGTCTCCTTGCCCCGATTTAGGGGTGAAGATGATACGCTTCCCAAAATAGTTTTTTATGTTTACCTCAACAAAATGTTGGGCAGTGAAGGTTTCAGCACACTGGCACAATACTGAGACGGGTGCATTCTACGTGATACTAAGGTGGTAAACAAAAATAGTTTGATTGTTCGAACTAAATTTTGTGACTATCTGACAAAAATTGGGACCAATACCGTTGTAACAAGAAAATAAAATAGATAAAATCAAGTAGGTATAAATACCGAAATGAATTACAGCAAATAGTACCGAAATTTTTTTGAGGCCATAAAACGAAAAACGTACCCACCATATCCCTAGGGGCTAATACTGGATTGAAGTTAATGAGTAGATTTTATAGAAATCTATACCCAAAAATTCTTATCTACCGAATATGGAATATTACACCAAATTCACAATATCGCAATCTGAATTCTGTAAAACACGTCAGTGTGCCACCTTCCATTTACATGTATGAATTTTATTTTACTGCTCAATATCGCATCGAAGTATCGCCTAAATATCGCGTTGGTGCACTGAAACTTTAAATTTTCTATAAAAAAATGTTTCGGTTTTTTAGCTGCGAAAGATAATGACATAATAGGTACTTATGATAGGTGCCTTCGTTTTTGAATGAGTGTTAAAACGAGGAGGCAAGAAGGATTCCCTCACTGTTTTTTTGTTTTTTTCTAGCTGCAATCCAATAAAAAGCCTCTCTAGACTGGACTACGAATATATTATGTTATAATAAAATAAAAGTTGCTCTTACTTTTGCAGGCCCATTGCGTCTCAACGTTGAAATTATTTTATTGTAGGGTCATGAAAATATTTTATTAACCATGCGAACAAAAAGTCACTCTTTTCTCTCAGTTTGTGACTTGTGAGTAAAGAAAAAACTTTTTTCTCAAGATATTATCATAGGGAGAAAAATGAGTACTTTTCTCCCTTTTATTAGTGTGAAAATCACCATCTGGGTAGGTTCCCATCACAAGTGTTATGTATGACTCGGGATTGAGGAGAAAATACTTTCAAGAATATAGTACTATGTATGGACTGCTCGAACAGTGTATGGATGGACAACAAACATGAAACAAACAGGTGCACGGAAGGGAAAGAAAAAATATGTAGGTAACTTTGACTCATTCTCAAGTGCTGATTGGCTAATTTCCCCATTTCCTGCATATCCATTCCTCAGTTTCCTTTTCCTATATTTCCGGTGTTTTTTTCTCATTTTTATCAGTATGAGCATTCCATACGTAGTAATATGTAGTCAAAGAGGAAATAAAGAAACCTACATATTTTTCATTTTATTTTGTTCCATTAGTTAGTAAAATACATTACTATATACTATTCAGAGTTGAAAAGTAAGTGATTACTACTTATGCAATTGTGGGGCGATGGCTCTTCATCAAATACTTCTGGGACCAACCCAAACATATTCCAGCTATCAAACCTTTTAATTATTGTATTCACTTTTATTTCGACTTTTCAAAAAATATCTAAATTTTTTGGGCCTAATTTTTTAATTACTTGATCACAAAAACATTCCAATACCTGAAATGGAACAGGAATGGTTACTGTGGGAACCCCCATACCTTGCCTAATATAAAATACATTTGCCAGTTATGGTTGGCGGTGAGATGGCCATGCGGTTAAGTTCACCATTTTTAGCTGGTGAATATGTAGGTCCCAGGTTCGATTCCCTGAACTAACAAAACCTACATCTAGTGACCCTCGATGTGTGCTGTGCAAGGTGGAACTCGCAACTCTCCTTCCTAACTTGAGTTGCCAATAGATGGGGCCCAATATAGTGGAAATAGAACCCATATAGGTAGTATAAGTTTGTGTGTATGTGTATAAGAGGCGTTTTTGGCTCTGCCCAACCTCCCACAGCATCTAATGTTGTTCAACTCGTGTTGTGTCTCTCAAGGGAGAAGTGTGTGGGAACTGCCATACCTTGCCTAATATAAAATACATTCACCAGTTATAATTGGTGGTGAGATGGCCATGTGGTTAAGTTCACTGCTTTTAGCTGGTGAATATGTAGGTCCCAGGTTCGATTCCCCAAACTGACAAAACCTACATTTACAATATATCATAATATTATCACTGCGCTGTTTGAAACTAAGCTCGACGTCATGATGAAGTCTAATTTTTTTATTACAATTTATTTTTAAAAAATTCTCAAACTACCAAGATTTGAACTATCATTCCAGGAGTGTTTATTATTATTCAGTAATTCCAGTTTTTTCAGCATGATTTCAAACTTTGACTGACAAGGGGATTGGGATATTTTTTTCTTAAAAATTAGATGATACATTCGTATGTTATTTTAGTCGTTGATTTCAAATTTTCAGATCACTTTTACATTTAACTACTCATAGGACCCCCTCTGATTGCAAAAAGTGGTTAGGATGATTGGTTCTTTAAAAAATGAATGATATAACGTTAAAAATTTGAAGTGATAAGTAAAATTTTCTGTTCATGTTTAGATTGAACCACTCATTGGTTTCTCTGTGATCACAGAATGGCTTAAGATAGCTTTTTTTTTTAATACTTATTGAGTTGTATCATAACGTACCATAAGCTACAAGTTTAGGAATGAAAAGTAAGACATTCCTTTACACAACAAGATGTTTATTTAACATACAAACAATAAATGAAATGAAGTAACACGGAATACGAACAAAACAAATAATATTAATTAATAACCATAATTAATAATGAGATTTAAGCATGTTCTGATAACAAAGAGAGAGTGTAAGAGATGATGCAATAATCATCAAGAGGCGAGTGGAACTAAGGCAGTGTTACCACTCCCTACAAAGTAATACCATCATGGAATATGATTTGAGAGGCACCGAGGTCAAATTTACCATGCATTTTTGGATTGAACCATTCATTGGGCCCCCTGTAACCAAAAAATGGGTTGGTTTGGCTACATTTTTACAATTTTATTGTGTGGTACCATCGTTAGATATATTTATTGAAGTTCAAAGTTTCACTTCGAACATACCTGATGTGGCCCAGATACATTTCTTTTTTTTGTTTTTAGGGGGGTTGGGGTCGTTTTGGGTAATCTACTTAACTTCTTTCATAGTTTTGGGGTTCACTTGCGACCCACGAATCGTTCCTAGTAGATATCTACTTTATGAATTACCTCGAAAACTTTGCAACCCTAAGACCGACGGAGTTTTAACAGATTTTTGATAAGACATAGAAACATATTAAACGTAAAAATTCATGCTGAAAGTGGCGTAAAAGCCGCGTAAAAAACAATGAAAATTTCCAACAAAAAAAAAGACTAAAATTTGAAATTTTCACTCTCTGCACTTGGAACTTCAGGATTTCCCAGAGAAGAGTGAAAAAATTAAAATTTAGTAAGTATAGATATTTTACGTACAAATAGGTTTTGCCACATTTTACTTGGACAAAATCCGCATTGTTTTCAAACAAAAAAATCCATATTCTTTAGAAAATCCGAACAAAAATTCGTATTTGTACCAAAAAATCCGTGCCTCTGAGAGAATTGTCAAGCGCTCTGGAGCAGGCAGGAGCTAAAGCATTCGATGTCTTCGCTTCGGCAGCTCTGTCGCTACGCCACTACTCATGCCAGACAGGAGTACCTTTTCAAATTGTTGACTGCTGGTAATGTACTTACTTATTCAACTTTAGAAATCCTTCTCCGACCAAAGATGCATTCATTAGGCATACCTATTATTAACTATTATATTCCAATATTAGAATTGCGTTGTCACTTTCGACTAATAAATATCCACTCGCACTTATTACGAGTTAGTGTTACGGCGAAAGCAGTACCTAACAGTGATGATAATTAGGTACTCATGCAGAACCTGCTCCGCAATGATTAACAATTGTAGTCATTCAGTAGAACAGAAGCCATAAACGTAGCTGTTCATTCTTCTGAAACCCTGAAGAAACTCCCACCTACTGCAATAATCATAAGAAATCGAGGACACTTTTTCAATTTGATGTATGCGATGCAGAAGGAGAAGGATTATTATCAGTCAAACACTGCTTAAAAATTATACTGACATACGAATATGTGTACCAAAATTCACGATTGTATCTGCGAGTATTTAATATGAAAGTAGTGATACAGAAATTTGTTTGCTAACCACAAATTGCTAAATAAGTTAAGCAACATAAGATGAGAAGTTATTCAAAAGCAGAATTGCTAATAAGTATACCGAGTAAAAAATGTCTTTCAAGTTGGTAGAATTATTATTGAAGTAATTAAGTTTGTCGTTTGGTAATGATCGATCATTTTTCCCATCAAATACAGTAATAATACCGCATACCTGCCTAATTATAATAATAAATAATATTATTGTATTAATCGGTATAATTCTAGAGGAAAAAATGAAGGATTTAAATTAATTTTGATTAATTATTTTACCTACCTACGTATTTAATTTTATTCAAAATACTTAATTTATTGAATAAAAAAATGAAATAAACAAAAAATAATAGATATTCAGTAAATAAGTGAAATAAAATGCAGACAGTGGCGGGGACGGTTAGGCTACCGCACCCCTTTGGCTTTCTAAAAAATGAATTGGAATACAATACTCTTCCTTGATGGTCGAAAAAAATGCAATCTATTAAATTTATTTCAAAAGCTTGATTAAAGTATTCAGAAAGTTGGATCATTTTTGAACACAGCAGAGTGTGAACTCACTTTATTAACATGAGAGAGCTACCTACCTAAGCACCTTTCCCTTTTAACAGTTTTGTTTTGGATGACATAAATAACTGACTGCCGATAATATTCTCTACAATATTTTTTCAGAAGCTCATAAATAGGCTGACTTTTTAATTGCTGAAACTTCCATCCTTTTTCTTCATTACGGTATCCATTGTCTAGTCCATTTACTCCAGTATCATATCAGATAGATAAATTGATTTTCTCCACAATTACTGAACTAAGCAAGTGTTTTATGTTAGATGTAGCCAGTAAATGGAAGCAGTATTTTTGAAAATGACATGAATAAGTAGTTAGCATGAATTTGAGGTAGAAATTGATTTGAAGAAGATAAAGTGGAAAAATTTCAAACTAGAAGTGAAAAGAGGTGCCAAACAATGCTTTAAACAAGTTTGAAAAGAACAGATTTAGTGTTTCATAATGAAAAAAAAAAGGTGTGAGTTCTGAAGGATTGATGAGTAAACATAGTAAGTTGGTTGTGTGCGTATGCAACGAGCACACAACCACATATCTACACGTCATGTAACACACACAAATGAGAGTTACAATTATTCTAAGAGTTAGGCAAATCTAAGGATCATAATTCTCATTTAGCCCCTACTACAGACTGAGCGCTATGATGTTTACACAGTAAAAATTCTGCTCAGAGTTCTTTAAATTCTATACCTGAAACTATTGCAGTGCCAGTAAAAACTTTTTCAGTCATGAAATATTTTAAAATTTATTTTGGCTTTACTATCTGTGTTTATCATGCAGAGGTATAAGACGAGATGAAGTGAAGAACCGGAGCGTCATTTTTTTGGTGTGGAAGAATGCCACTAATTTTGAGGAGTTGACCTTTTTTTGTAGGTTTTTAAAGAGAATTTACGTATTGAAGATATATTGGGTATTAAAATCTGGGGATGAGTTTGAGTCCGTTTTTCATTTCATGACCTCAGCAATTTTTTGGCACTATTAGCTGAAATTCATGTAGATATAGTATATGTCGCAATTAAAACATAAAATCAGTAAAATTCGCAAATTTTCAGTAAGAAGAGAAAATGTTGGCAAAAATACTTCATGTTTCCATTTCGTATATTTGCCTGACTAATTTCAGCCAGAAATTTGATTTTATTATTTCCCAGTCGCTTATTAAATTAACATTTTTCCCTGAAATGAAGCCAATCAAAATCGATAATCAGTTTATATTAATAATACCTAAATTTAAGTATATTAAGAGGTAGGCGGATACATAAAAGCCGGAAAATTCAATTAATTCGCCAAATTACCTTATTTAACTGAAATAATTTATTCAATTGCGTAAATAATTCATAAAATTAATTGTTTGAGGCTTTAGGTATGGTAAAAAGTTGAGTGAGGTGGATAATTTTTTCCTTTTGAAAGGAAACCCTCATCTTATGCCTTATGGTATTAGAGGGAAGTCTGTTTTTATACTCTTTTATTCTACTCATTCAATTTGTTGAAATACACCGGATGACCAACTTCAGCGCTGCTTTCACTTAAGCCACACACGCACACTTACACTTATATCCGTTTTTATCAGTTTTTTTTTCAATTTCTGATTGTTTCTGTCTATTTTCTTCTTCAAATTATAAAAGCATATTTTTTAAAAACTCCTTTTAACCTAACTTATTCAATTAGTTTCCATCGTTAACGTTTTTGACTAGACATTAATTATAAAATTTTCCTAGAATTTTTGTTTTTCCTTACATATTTATGAAATTTACTAAAATTTTTCAGTCAAAAAGAATAACAATATAAAACAAGTGCATTTGCCGTTATTTTCATTTTTACTGACTGCGTCAGAAGGAGGTATTGTGTTTGACTCTGTTCCTGGCAGTCTAACGAAATTTTGTGCCACTCTACAGCATTCAATATTTATCGTACAAATATGAAATAAGTCTTAAAAAATTCGTATTTTCAAGGTGAGTAACACTGGCCAAAAAAAATTGAAAAATTCTACATACCAGACCCACAATTTTCATTCAAAATTTGGGGATTTTTTCAACACAAAAAGTAACATAACCAATCACAATCCAAGATTTAACATATAAGAAAATAACGCATGCTGATTGGGTCTCCCAAAAGTTTTTAGTTATATAAATATTTCAAGTGTCACCACTTCTCTCAGTAATATATTAGCACCAGTATATGTATTATGTAGGATTGGCTCATTTAAAGTCTGCTGATAACTGCTTAATAATAGTTATAATGAAAAATAATATCAGGAAGGCATATGTTGGAAAACAAACTGTGATTGACTCATTTAATGTCCGTTGATATATCACCTTTAAAATAATAATTATAAGAAAAAAATGAAAATACCATGTTTCCAGAATTCCCTTAAACCAATCAATCAGGAAGGTGTACTGAGAAATGAACTGTGATTGACTCATTTAAAGTCCGTTGATATATCACATTCAAAATAATAATTATAAGAAAAAAATGAAAATACCATGTTTCTAGAATTCCCTTGAACCAACCAATCAGGAAGGTGTACTGAAAAATGAACTGTGATTGGCTCACTTATGGTTGTTAATTGATCACTTATATATAATTATATTTCATATCCCATCATAGGTATCATTTAGCTTTTTATTTCTCTGTGTCCAAGGTCTATATTATGGCCGACTGTGTGAGGAGGTATTATACTTACCAAATTGATGCAAAAGTGCTGAATAAATACACAAAAATACAAGCAAAACTGAGGCAAGGTCTAACTTTTGCTTTTAACAAAAATCATTAATTTATAGAATATCAGATAGGTATGAAAATAACTGGAAAAAAAATGTATATACCTCTTTTTTACATTCTATTTTATAGTTAAAATCAATTTTAAAGATCTAATTAGTTTTCTTAATATTCGATTAAAAGATATTTACTCATTGACCAATTTCAAAATTTAAAAAAAATTCGAAGTTCCCTATTGAGCAATAATAAAATAGGTATTAATTAAGAAAAAACAATAGGCTGGAAATGAAATTTGCTGTTACATAAATATTGCAACATGACCAAGCACCTGTCACTTGAATTTTTTGTATTAGGTATTTCATCATTGTCAGAAACTATGAAGATAAAGACGAATCGTGGAAGATTGAAGTGACGAGAGAAACATGGGCAGATATTAAAGATTCGCACTAAAAAATATTTGCAGCAGAAAAATCGAGAAATAATTAAATTTTTGAAAAAAAAAAATGAAACCGACTGCGTTTAGGAACATAAAACATAGAACTAAAATGTTGAAAACAAGTTTTCTAGGTTTTGTAATAGTAATTTTGTATAAAATTGATTTACAACTAATGCAGTCGCTGGCACAAATATCTTTCAAGTTACATACATACATACATACATACATACATACGTACATATATATGTATGTATTTATATAAAATGGAAAATTTTTAAATGAAGCAATTAGATTTCATTTTATTACATATTTCTCTGATGCAATTTGTGGTAAATGTAACATAGATTTGACAATATTCTAGTACACAGCATTATTACATCTATTTAAAACCTTGGGGAACCAATGGTTAAGAATGTTTAAACTACTTATATACCTAATATGTTGAAAACTCTCCACTCGCCTATTGATTTCAATCCAGTATTGATCTTCATATTAATATCAAAAGCTATTTGTGCTAGCGACTGCGTTAGTTGTAAATCAGTTTGATAAAAAATCACTATTACAAGACCTATAAAACTTATTTTCAACATTTTAGTTCTATGTTTTATGTTCCTAAACGCAGTCGGTTTCATTTTTTTTTTTCAAAAATTTAATTATTTTAAAGTTATTTTTGTAAATTCAGTGATTTTAAATATTGACTAAATCACATTTTTTCCCAAGTTATTTATGTAAGTATGTCAACCAAAACCAGTCAAAGCGTTCATTCCATAATTCCTTAACCACCAAAAAAATTTACATTTCTGACTAATTCTCCCCAGGTATTGTCATAAAGTTCGTATCAATGGAGGACATCCATTCTTTTTACTGGCTTTTTCTCTCTAGCCCAGGAATTTTCGTAAAAACCTGATTCATGCAATATTGACTGTAACGTAATTTTATTATACATATAGGTATACACATTTCTATATAACTCGATACCTATAGGTTGCAATTTTTATTCGATGGTTGTGAACTGTTATTTTGATTATTTATTTATTTATATTTATTTATTTATTGATTTTTATTTAAGGAAACCTATATTTTCTAGCGTGACTTGCTGCTCTAAAGTTTTTTTTATTTATTTTTAATATCTGGGGGATATTTTTCCATTTCCACAGGATCCGCCATTGTAGGGGGCTCAGACTTTTACTTTATGACTAACGTAAGTTTATGTCATTTTGGAGACTAATCCGCTCGTCTATCTAGCCTACGACGACAAAACTTTGTTGCCAATTTTGATGAATAGGCTAAATGTCCATTTCTATGCTGAAGTGCCCCGACAAAGTATCGCGCAGTCTACGAGTATACTGTATAGGCTGTTCATAAATTAGATGAAATGATTTGAAGATCTCCCTACTCTTGACCAACGCTTTTTATAAATGTTGAAAACAGAATGAAAGGCAAAAGAAGAAAAATAAAAAGGACACCCATTTGGTGAGCCAAAACAATAAAAATGTTATCAGTTTTCGAAAACAAAGCTTTCTACGTTATAAATCATCATTACGTTCTGACTTGCGTCCTTCAGTCGTTTTGAAAAGAAAAACAAAACAAATCATTATCATTCCTCTTCCTGCGTCTGTTAGAAGAAAAAAAAGACAAAACAAACGATCACATTTTTAGGGCGATACGAAAACCATTTTTGTTAAAAGTAAAAGTTTGTATTTTATTTCCGTAGGTATAACTTCAAATGGGTGGGTAGATAATGAGTAAACCCCAGTCTTTGAATTCGGATTAATTATGGCATAGCATAAGAAATGATATACCTAATTTAAGGGTTAAATCACTTTTTGGAGAGGGTGAAAAAATAGGAATTCAAAAATTGTCCCATAAGTGATTATTAATTCAGCAGCTATAGCCACACAAAAAATAAATTTGATACCACCGATGAAATTCGTTTGCTGCCACTTTTGTTGCAAACACGAGTCAAAAAGAAAAAATATTTATGCTTGCCATGCTTATGAATTTGCTACATTTGTATATCAGTGTACTCGTCATTTGGCAAGCACAATGGCACGCATATACCAAATTATTTGTGTTTGGTGAATTTTGGCGAATAGACGAATGTGTAGAGCCGGCATTATGCGATAATTCCGACTTTAAAAATTATGAATAACCAATATTGCATCGGAATAGCCAATTTGCATCAAAATCCGATGCAAACAACGTGTATCTTTGGAGGTTGAAATACATAAGATAGCTTCATTGTAAAAGTGAAAAAATACAAGTTTAGATCAGATTCACCTACAGTGTCATCGTTTCAGCCTATTCAGTCTTAGCCTAATTAGTCTTAGCCTAATTCATTATTTCACTCTTGTCTTCAACGAACTGTGATGTTTGAAGATGACGACAAAATTAGACAACAAGAATTATCACCGGCTCCAAATATATTTTTGTGGGAGGATATATCAAGTATGTATAAAGGGAAGATTAAAAGGTTCAGACAATAGGAAGCCAAACATTTCCAAAAATGGTAACATTTGACGTCATATGATCCAAAAGATAAATTTTGCTAAATAGGGTCAAAAAGGGGATGAACCAAATAAAATGAAGAGATGATAAAAAGTGGTAATGCAACACAATTTAACAATCTCCTCCCAGGGGTTAATATGTCAGCAACCAAGGACAGAAAATAGGAATACAAGAACATAATTAAGTATATAAGAAAAGAAAACACATGGAAATGATATAATGTGACAAGTGTACTTTAAGACAATTTACAAACTACAATAGACTCAGAAGAGATGATGAAGTGAGGAAGTGAGAAGTGACAAAATTGATGTCATATATAAAATAAAAATAAAATAAATTTTATTACCTTCCACGTCAGTAAAAACTGATATAAAACTTCCTTTTGTTGGCAAAATAAACCTATTATACCTTCAGACTATTATACCAAACACATTGGTTGTATGAACCATAAATCAGACGTATGTGTCAGTGGCCAGAAGAGATAGGCAAACTTAATTGTGCTATACCTTCGGAATTAAGAATGTCACCATAGTTAGGATAACGACTACTCTGCAAATTGGTATTAATGCTCATACACCCTGTGCCTACAAATACTTTTCTCAATTTTGTTAGAGTGAAGCTGCATTAAAGTTAGCAACTAGCATTTAGAGGATCAGTTTAGGATTTAAAAAAATAACTCCTATATGCCTCTTGGGACTTTGCACATTGAAATTGCCATTTTATTGGATTTGAAGACAGACAATAATCCCTACAATAACTTTAGAAACTTTCATTTGTCGAAAACTTTAAAATTCAGTTTGGAGAATATTAAAAAAAAAAAAATGCCGTATAGGATTTTAATTATTGTTACGAGAAGAAATTTAAATAAAAGACTGCAATGTACATTTATAGAAATCAAAGAATGTGACAGGACTTCAACTCACTTACAATAACTTCTTGATGACATGTTGACCGTACCAGCATTACTTTTGAAGTGAAGAAGGTGACAAAACAGATTTATTAGGTTGACTAATATAACAAAAGATTGCCTCCTTTTTACAAAATAATAAAACAGAAAGAGTGTAGAAAATAAAATGGAGCCCACTGCCAAAACACAAAAAAATAATAGGGAAGATAAATAAAATAATACAGATCGTGGAATATCTTGCCGTGAAAAGATATTCTCACGAGAAGGTAATCAAAAGATTCTGCGTGTTCTGCCACTTCATTTTCAACATATGGGTAAGCCAAAACCTGGGCAAACACTGGCAATTTTAAAGCCAGTTCAGACAGTTTATATATGGGCTTAATTACACTCACATTGACACACATATGTAGCAAATACGTATGTTTGTGTGAGTGGCCCGGTTGCCCCATTTCCTATAGTGATAAGAGATGATGGGCCAGTTTGTATTTGGATTGTGATATTATCGCATTGTGTCGAGATTAGTCACAATTCGGTACTTGTACATTACTTGCATGTACGTGCAAGTAATTACAATCAAACTTACTTTGTGCAACTATTTGTTTAATGTCATAGAGACAAATATTGGCCTGCCTTGCGGCGGCGACTGTTGTTGAGGATGCAAGCCCCTAAACCTCATACAAGTGAGTCCCCACACAGACTATAATGATAAGATTAAAGGAAGATAAAGAAAAGTAATACATTGGTTATCTTCTGGGTTTCTTGGCTCTTTTCATACTGCTAATAGGATTCAGATACTTCATTTTTCTATTGTCTGCTAATAGTGTGGAGTGTTCTCGAATATTCTCTGGTTTTCCAAATTGTGGACTTTGCTATGTTGAATTTGGAATAGAACAAAATTATTGTCAGCAAGAGACAAAAGGAAAATAAATAATATTTTGGAAAATTGGTTGCAGGCAAGAATTAAATATGATAAAATACTTTGTCAGACTATAGAATGCCGACATGTTTAGAGCTGAATAGTAAAATTTCCATAGATATCTCAAAACATATGAATTATACTAGAAGCAAAATACGCTATGTTTTACACGGCGTTCAGTGAAGCCAAACACCCCCCTCTTCTATAAACCCAACCCTACCAATTGAAAAACATTGTGATTATAGAAAAGACTTTAAATTTTTGATCATAATTGTCTTAAAACAAGAGATAGCTACTTGTTCGAAATAAATAAAATTTTAGAAGAGAATTTAAGGAATAAAATGAGTCAAAGAATAAAAATTTAAGCTCTTAGAAGCTGAGAAAATTCAAGAAGTAGATTAAATTATGCATCAAATTTGCTTAATTTAATGTTATCAGTAAACTTTATCCTAAAAACAACTAATTAAAAATTACTTATTTTCACAAATTCATAGTTTTTGAGTCTTATTGTTAGTTTCCGTCAGGGTTTGTTTTTTTACACCCAACAAACTCTAGGCGTTCACTTTCGTTCACTTGTGATTCAAATTGTTGAATTAGTGATAATAAAGTTCACTTCTGTAGAGTAATAGAGATATGAAGATGAGATAATATTTTTTTAAATTATGAAAGGTAAAGAACGTAACTTTTTTCTCTTTATCATTGCAAAATCTTAAATAATTAATATTATGTTCTTCTGTA
Organism: Ericerus pela; assembly: GCA_011428145.1. NCBI lineage: Eukaryota > Metazoa > Arthropoda > Insecta > Hemiptera > Coccidae > Ericerus > Ericerus pela. Next base: position 3,408,885 of record WOFM01000005.1, read on the forward strand.
CCTGAGGAAGAAATTCTATTGCAGTATCAGAACAAATTAATCGCAAGTCTGTTACTAAACCTAACCAGTTCTTTTAATGAACATTGGTGGTGTGATTAGAATATTTGTGGATAGTCAGGTTAAGTAAGAAGTAATTTCGATGTTCAGTTCTTTGCCATAATGTAATTAAATTATTTAATTCTAGTTCATTTCATATTTTTTATTCTAAATGTAGTAATATACTTCAAAATTTTCTATGAAAAATCAGTCTTATCAATTATGAAGGTTTCACCTTTACACAAATATATTCCCAAAAACTGAACGAAACTGCACATATTTTCAGCCCACTGATTCACTCACAAGTTCGTTTGGTGTGAAAATAACAGTTTTCATCAGAGAAAGGTTTACTAAAAACATTAAATTGAACCAATTTGGTATATGATTTCATCTTCTTCAATTTTCTCTGCTTCTTACTGCTCAAACTTCTTGTTTTTAAACTTATTTTATTCCTTGAGGCCTCCTTTAAAATTTAATTTATGTCATAAAAGTGACCATTTCTTCAAATAAAAGAACTAGGACCAAAAATTCGTGTTAAAGAGCATATTTCCAGTGCATTTCTATGGTTTAATGGAGTGGGGATAACGACTTCACTGAAAATGACAGAATTGTACCTCTGGTATAACTCATATGCTCTTGATTGTCATCTCCTGAACATACCTAGCTGAGCTGGCTGGTCAAAAATCTTCTCCATGAAACTTGAGGATAGCCATTCCTAATTATTTTAAGTTGTTCGATTAAATTTTCGATTTAATGGTGTCTGAATTGGTTTAACCACAGGTTACCTATCTAAATGCCGCTACGAGAAATGGCACCACTTTTGAAGCTGTTATATGTACTTAGTTAGGTGAACAGACAGACAAATTTCATGGAAGAAACTACAGTTCCTTTTTCCGCTGCCATGCACTATCGTATCTTACTTATTTTTCTTAAAAAAAAAGGTATCATATTTTCCCCACATTGTACAGTATTTGTATTTCTTTTGGTAAATTTAAAAACGTAGATAGCCCAAATGTAACTTACTGTTTCTTTTGAACTTCCATTTCCTACACTATGATATCATCACCATCAAAACACACAAAATTTCTTTTTAAGTTGAGGTTTTTTTTTTTCAGATGTAAAGGGAGGGATCCTCCCCTTACACACACCATTGACATACCTAGAAATTGAAGAAATATAAAACAGATTTTTTCGACATACCAACTAAACAATTTTTCTTAACTTGCATATCAGCCAATAAAAGTAAATACGGAATTATTTGCCATATTTTCCTTTAGATAACTTAATCACTTAGGTATTGTTCGATACTTTTGTTTGTTGCTTTGAAAAGTTCACTTGCCATATTAAGGCCTCCACTATGCACGTACCCTTTGATAATTCAAGTTTTATCCAGGTTGATTGCAAATGACGTATTAAAATTGACTCCGCAAAAAGTTTAGTGGTGGAAATGATGAAAATTATACGTTTCATGAGAAAAGTAAACGACATTTTCCCATTTTCACCTAACGGTAATTTTTGTTTTACGAATAGGGCTGTAAGTATGTAGGTACATACGTGTATTATACGTATATATGTCGCAGTCAATTTCCAAAGTCAGCCTTTTTTGAATATGCCTAGGCACTTACTATTTTGCGGTCAAATTTTATAATGAATCCGCATTACAGCTTTTGACTAAATGAAATTAGGCATTATTTATAATACGCATGACATTTTCTATTATTATAGAATTTGGCCAAATTTTATCAATATTATTCGTTAGTCAAAATCAAAAATCAAATAATAATAGTTAAATTAATTCTAACGTATTATTAATAAATATAATATGGAAAAATTTCAAGCATTTCAAGCATTTTTTTTTTTATATAATTACAATAAATTTTCATGTATAGTATTGAACAGAAAAAGAAGAGCTGGAAATGCTTAAAATTTTTCCATATTATATTTATTAATAATACGTTTGAATTAATTTGAATATTGGTGTTTAATTATTGATTTTGACTAACGAATAATATTAATAAAACTTGACCAAATTCTATAATTATAGAAAATGGCGGAGAGTGATGCGCATTATATATATAATGCCTAATTTCATTCAGTCAAAAGCTATAATTCTGATTCATTATAACATATGCCCGCAAAATAGTAAGTGCCTAGGCATATTAGAAAAAGGCTAATTTTTATATTTGACGGTGACATATATATAGGTATACTTGCTTTAGTTTGTGGTTTCGCTCACAGTTATGCAGCAAATAGGTACTAAAGTTGACATTTAACCAAGAGGTGTAAGCCTAAATTCATGAAATATTGGAGATAGTGAGGAGAGCGAGAAGTGGACACTTACTGTTACTTTGTCTATTTTAATGTTGATTTTCGCGATGGTGAGAATGACTATTGACATAAGATAAATTACTACCAGTTTTGGATCGGGTCAAAATTTTCAGGGTGTTACACAGAAGTAAAAAATTACAATAGAGTGTAATCTTCTTGCCTTAAATGTTTCATTATACCTTTTAATCCAGAATTTATTTATTTTTCTGTTTCACATGAATAGCAAAAAAAAAAAAAGTGAGAAAACACTTTAAAATATTTAAGGAGCTATGAGTTGTACTCGCACCTTATGAGGGTTTTTTATAGCAGTACACTTTCTTACCCATTAGTATCCTAGTTTTGGTATATTTATCCACAATTTTTAGAACATTCTCAGCATTTAAACTTTGAAAAATAAACTTCCCTCTTTCACTTCAAGATTCCTCAACTACTGTTGGAAATAGAAAGCTGAATTTTAATACCGTTGGAAGGAGGAGAAAATTTTATAGAATTCAGTGCTAAATTAATTTTTTATCTTCGTTAGTTTTTCATAACAATAAAAATTGTAAAGTAATGGAAAAAGTGGACTACATATTTTGTTTTTGTATTTTTTTCCGCAGTTAGCTCGAAATTACTTCATTGTAGGTGAGAACTGATGTAGGAAATGGGGAGGTCACTATTGGAAATTTTTTTATACCATCATCAGTTCTTGAAACAAATAAAAATTTTAAAAATAGTTTCATTAATTTGCAGTTTTTATGGCATATTTATGAAAATCTAATGATGATAAAAAAATAATTTTAAGTAAAGAATTCGTGGAAAATTTTCTCATCCTTCCAATCATCAACTCCAGCTTTAGTAGCTCAAATAGTAATTAAGAAATCGTTAAGTGAAAGAGGAGCAGTATTTCTGAAATTTAAAATGAACATTTTGCGAAAATTGCAGATAAATATTAGCAAAATTGGGATTGAATTTTATTGTATAGATGATAATTAATAATGTACTGCCCAAAATTAGTGTTCACGGTTTTGAGAAAACTCCGAAAGGGAAAGAGCTCAAATTTGTGGAAGAGGTAGTCATTATGTAGGACCAAGTCTGATAGGAGTTCGTTACTTTTATTGATTTAGTAGGTCAGGAGAAAACTGGTAAACCAGAAAAAAATTGGTGGAGAAAAGCAAGTAGCCGGTGCTGCTTGAAGTATCTTTTCCATATTTACGGCGCAAGAGGTTATTTTACTTATTTTATTTTACTTAAAACTGTAATAATGAGTTTTCGACACATCAATAATATCTTTGTTAGATGTCGATAACTACCGATAGTTTTTTTCAATTTTTTTACCCATTCGAAATTCAGGAATGTCAGTTGAATTGTAGATGTAAATATTGGCAAACTGGCTTTACTAACAAAGTATCGCTGCGCAAAAATTTTTTACCTTGTTTTTTGAAACTGAAAAATGACGCAATTTTTTAAAGTCACCTCATCTCAGTACATAGCCTCAAATTTAGGCATGGGGAGGCCCGGAGTTAAATTCCACTCCTCTTCCCTCTCAAAAAAATCTTAATATTTAAGAAAAAATGAATTCAGAAAATTATGTTCTATTTTAAAATTTTTATTAATCTTTTTTTTATTTGTTCGTTTTTTTGTTTGGTTGTGGAGGTTCCATCTTGAGGGGGTACCTACAATATCCACCTCTATCTTCTGTCTCCCTAAGTTTGTACCTAACCGCGCGCCAAAGTCAGATCTTCTGCTGAATGGCAACGATTATACTTAACCGGACTTACGACACATGTAGACTATCGAGCAGTCCTCAACTTTTGGGGAGAGTAATAAAACTGCAGATACAGCCAGTTAATCCTCATAAATCCACTTTGTGTATTTTGTTGGTGACTCCTGACAGGATTCCGGTCAAGAATTTCTCGGCTGAAGGGGAGGTTTGGTTTAATCTAACAATGCGAAAAACACTAAATGAAACTTTTCGGATCATCAAAATGGTGAAAAATCGTCGTATTTTCTGGGATTTTGTCGTCGCCAGGAAATTTGGGACCACTCCATTTTTTGGCTGTGGACCAGTCTTATCTTAAATGATTTATGGGATTTTTCGTTTCGAGGATAACAATACATTCCATTAATGAAATTTCAAGAACAAGAATATAGAAATCACTTTGCAAGTTTTTCATTAAAACATTCAACATTTCCTCTACATACCTACTGTGAATGTACCAACATATATGTGTGTCTGTGTGTCTGTGTGTCTGTGTGTCTGTGTGTCTGTGTGTCTGTGGGTCTGTGTGTCTGTCCGTCTGTCCTTCTTCCAAACAAATGGACGAACGAAAAATGAAACCACTTCAGCGAATACCACCTACTACAGATGGTCAGCAGATCGTGAAAAAGTTTTTCTCCGTCAAATGCTCGAATACATACAGCAATTAATATGTTTTTTCTTTAACATCTGTCTCTCTCTTCCCCCTATTTCCCTTTCGTTTCCGTCCGTCTGTCCGCCAGTCTGACCCCCCAGTTTGCTCACCCACTCGATACATTATACGTATGGTACCTACGGAATTTCGCTACACTCGTTCGTTTTTAACCCGTATAATGGTGTATTTTGACATTTTGTCCGCGTTTCGCAAAAACGAAGATATTATGAAAAAGTGCTGGCGTAAAATGTCAAAAAGTCTCCTACCGTTCGAACGGTTTCCTCGCCGTCTCGCCAAGACAGAAGCTATTTGTGCATAACGGGTTCGGTCAAAATAAAACGTTTCTAACTAAAAAATGGATTATCACAACAAAAACACGAAAAACGGTAAAGGATGTCCACGTACGATACAACCCATTGTGTTCATTTGTCAACCCCTCATCAACGCAGCGAAAGTTGTTAAATCGTCCATCTCTTAACAACGTTAAACGAACTGTGCAAAATTCTTTTTCACCGCCCGAAGTTTGGCGACGTACAGCATCAGCAGGGATGCGAAATGCAGATTTTTCAATTATACCCACCGACAGGTGGGGCCACTATCGATGGCTTCGATAATATTCCTGGGCGCGTAAAAAATAAGAACACCAACGGACGAAAATGCGTACCCATGTAGGTATCCAGCGACTAACCATAATTCGAAAAAGCTGCATAAAACCCACACCGTGCGTAGTCCAGACAAATTAGCTTTAAAAATGCCATAAATAGGAAATAATTGGAAGAAAGCCGAATTTTGGTTCATACGACCGCTTCATCATTCATAAAAACCACCTGAAAGTACCAGTGCGAAGGAATTCGTTCTCCTCTCGCACCGGGGCATTAAAATGGCGGCGCAAAACCGTTTTTATCGTTTATATCACTTAATTCTAATTTGAGCGAAAACTTGTTCAAACAAAATTTAAAGACTTAGGAATCTATAAATAATTAATTCATTGTTTTTTTGTCTGGAGCGTAGTTTTTGCATAAATTACTTTTGAAATTTGGAGGGAGGGGGAAAGGGTGCCAAAGGTACCGGGCCCCGACATTTCGGAGGGCCTGGAAGAACCAAAATTTTGAAATAAATCGCTATTTTAAAGTAAATGTTGAAAGAGTGCGTTAGGGTCGATCCATGGGGGGTTTGTATATCAAATCCTATATGTTTAAGAATACAAAATACGCCTATACATTTTTTCGGTCGCTTCATTCGCGAAATTGTTTTCTAAATTTATATCTCCTCTCAGAGGTAAATTCTGCAGCTGGCATCAAGAGGGCCCATCATTTTATTCCCCCTGGGCCTGAAATTTCTTTTACGTATCCCTGTTTTTGACGAGAAAGACACATATAAAATAGTAATAGGCTGCAGAAGAACGAATACGTTGAGCAAGATAAAATTTGTTTCTTTAGGATTGATTTGGAAATTATCGTAGTCAATTGAAAAATTTTGAAATATTATACCTTTCTCCAAAAAAAAAAATTATCTCACTTCGATCATGTCGATAAGCAATTGTGATATACGATACAATAAAATTATTGCAGTTTCAAAAAAATGAAAATAAAATTCGAAATAAGAAAGTTTGGATATATGTTCTTCTATAACTATCTTAGGGACTGAGATACTTGGTAATAAGGGTGGGTATTTTTTTCGAATTTCTAATAACTTGTATCTGCCTTTACTTACTATTTTCTTATTAGGAAGCCGAAAATGAACATTGACGTAAAGATGGCTATAGAAAATAGCATACAGATATTTTTCCATTTATATGTAGTCTAATCAATTTATATAAATGTATATGGTGTCCCAATAATGTAAATAAGCCATGAAAAAATTAATGGAAAAACTGTAGTTTTATTATATTCATTTAAACAAAAGGCTTCGTATGATTTTTCTTAAGGTTCATTTCCATTATTGAAGAGATAGTGTATGTTCAGGCATAATATATGATATAAATTATAGATACCGAAACTAAACATTGATGAAGAATATCAATATTTTAACCACACAACCTTATTTTACAGGGGATAACAAACATAATAACACAAAAATGAAGTTGCACTGATTATAGGTTGATTTTGTGAAGGTTCAAGGGGTACAATGCACCCTCGTGAATACGTCTTGCCCCTCTAAGAAAATTTCAACAAAAAAATGTTTCTTTTTCATAATTCTCCATAAAAATTCCAACGCAACGTACACCATAAAAAACTGAAATAATTCGATAAAAATGTTATGTACCTGAACATCCAATAACTTAGTATAAATTTATTTTATTTTCTTAAAAAAAGAAAAAAAAGAAAACGACACTGAGGTGACATCAAGGGAAGCTATTCCACTACATCTGAATTATTTTCACTCTTCAATCGATGCATTCAACTTTCAAGAGTGGAATAGTCGAATGACAAATAAAACAAACCTAATGTTGTCCAATGATTATTGATTAGTTCTCAAACAGCCAACTTTACTTACCAAGCCTGAAGCCACACAGTAGAATGAAAATTGGTTCCTCAATAGAGTTGCCATCTCCACTACTTTAGCTCTTATTCAATCAAAACTAGATAACAAAAAATAACAAAACCGATCTCAAATTCTGGACGAATTTCATTTTTATAAATCTGGAATCTAAAAATCAACTCCAAGACTTTCATCAATTTTTACGACGTTAAGATTTTCACTTTACGGCTTAATGATAATGTTGGCTTTGTTTTTTCTGATAAGTCTCTTAGCACACCTAAGTAGTAATTTTTTTTTATCATCTGTTCATTTTTGTTTTGCTGTTTCATTTGTCAAGTCAAGTTGATACTTATTAAATAATGTTATTTGAGTTAAACTAGATTTGGAGGAGGGGTCTACGCGGCCTCTCCATCCTCTCCAGTTACAAATACTGGATGACCAAAATCATATACATAATGCGTGTGATAAGTGGCGAAATATGCAGAAAATACTTTGTGTATATATATATATATACATATATATACACGTACACGTATACATACAGTAATTCGCAAAGCACCCAGTTTTTTTCTTGTATTTTCTCTCGGCGTTATCTCGTGATTAATTCGTTTCAAGTGAAATTTGATGGTGGAAATGAATTTGTCGTTAAAAAGTAAGGAGGGGTGTTCGTCGCTGAAAATTTCTTTCTGTCATCATTAGTTTTTGAAATAAATGACAAATCAAAAAACGCCAAATTTCTCATTAATTTTCAGCTTTTTATAACCGATTTGTAAAAAACTAATGGCGATAAAAAAATAAATTTTGTTGGAGAATTCGAGAAAATTTTCTAATCTTTTCAGTAGTATAAACCTCAGCTTTGTAGCTTAAATAGTAACTGAGAAATCGTGAAGTGAGAGAAGAGCAGTTTTTTTCAAAATTAAAATATTTTGAATGTTGCAAAAAACTCGATAAATATACAAAAAGTGGGACTGAAAATTTTATTATATAGATTGCCAATGGATTGAGCGAAAAACTTTTTTACCCCTTCCAGAAATTCGATCAAACTAAAACATTGCAACCAGATCAAAACAAATTTCCCCTCGCACCCCAAGAAATTTTATTAAAATCCGCCTGAGGCACTGATTATCTACCTTCTAATCATGAAACCCTTTGCAACCCCTTTTAATTTTCAATACAGGCAGCTTTTGCAATTATATTTTTTGGTATTTTTCCACTATACCCATAGATGTGATATTGTAGCAAAACTAACCTCCTACAAGTTGGTACATGATTTCTTGCTCCTTTTCACTTAGCACCAAAAATATTAGATAACCAACGCAGCTAAGTAAATGGTCGTATAGAAAGTAACTGCACTCACCTCATTTCGACTAGGTTAAAAAGTTGGCGCGAACATCATTTATTTTGTTAGGTGCACGTTTTCAAGTGGATTGGCATTAATCACGATAAAATGGCGCTATCTTAACGGCGATGTTTCCGAGAAGAAGGGATGGCCATTTAACGAAATACCGAAAGCAGAGTAAAAAGTTCGCGACGAAACACCCAGAAGGGTGGTAAGTCGAACAAAATTACGTCATTACGATCATTCAGTGAACAAGAAAATAGGATAAATGTTTTTGCCTTGAGTAAAAGTTTTCTTCGTCAACTTCTTTCAACTTTCTAATTAAGACACAGACGTGCGCCAGAAACAAACGAGTTAGAGAGTGAGCTTTACAGAATAATGGAAACGGGAATACAACGATAGATATTTTGAAGAGTTGGTCTGGGAAGTATTTTTTCTTTTCTTCTCCTTTTTTTTTTCTTCTTTTCATTTTGATAAAAACGTGGGGAAAATGCAGTAAGTGATTCGAATTTATTTATGCGTTTATTTTTGCGAATTCTTAAGAGAAAATGAAAGAAACGAAATGAATATTTCTTTTTTCAACTGTAAAGAACGTTTGACAACATTTGAAGCTTTTTTTTTGTAAATGAAACGAAAAAATAAGCCAAAACAAAGCTGCGTCAATGGGGGCATTTCGAAACCCTTCTAATACTTGGTTGAAATGTGGCTTTGTGAAGGGATGATGAAAGTTACAAATGGTCTCTAGCAACCAATATTATTAATGGCAGTGGGCATAGTCACGTATTTATGTAAAGGTCTGCCTTTACATGTCAACGATTTATTGAAATCTGGGATCAATTCTTGGCTGATTCCTACAACTTGTGGCTTTTCCACGAAATTATATTTTCATATTTCGTCTTTTGAGTATATTAAAATTTAATAACCTCAATGTCTCTTTCAACCAAGAGCGTAGGTAAGGAGAGGATCCTATAGGTTTGAACCTTCTCGTAGCTCTGAAAAAAGCTGTAGGTACATAAAATAATAGTGGGTATTTTTTGGCAGTATTGGTATTGTGACGAGAGAGTAAAGGAATTGTTGAGGAGATGTGGACCCTCTCCTTATTATCGAGGTATTTACTCCATTACCTTCAAAGAAGCTCGATCTATCATGACAGTAACAGCAGCAGCAGAAGCAGCGGAGAGTGGAACAGACCCAGCTGAAATTAGGATTACTAGTAATGAACCGACATAGCCTATCAAAAATAATAATTATGTTAGACAAAGTATCAAAATTTCTTCATCCTCTCTTAATAGGTACTAATGTTTTGGTAAAATGTATCGAAGAATCGAAAAATCGATACTACCTATCATAATTAATAATATCGATGCTTAAGTAAATTTGAAAACTTACAGCCTATAAGTCGGAAAATTATAGAAAATAATTTTTTGATACTTTTAGTACCGATTTTTCGATATTACGACAAAAATTTTCAATTCAGGTTGAAATAGGACATCATAGGGTCTACCAAAAGTCTTCAAGCATCTCGCTCCCTCCACCCTAAATGTTTCCACCCCTTTAATTCGCATTATACATGATAATGTAGTTCGCACCATTCCAAATTTCCAACATGGAGTATAACTTTGAAAAGAGTGTTCAGGGATGAATTTGATAAAGCTTACCTAGGGGCCCAATATTGTAAGCTGGTAGCATATCTGCGTATGATTCAAAAAACCATTTTCTGATGAATTGGGTTTAATTATCATTCAAATCTCACAACTTGAAAGATTTTTTCATGTACTTTTATAACTCTTGAAATTTTATGATTGGATGAAAATAAAAATATAGATACCTATTTGAATTTTATCCATAACTTTGTAAAGCATCAGTGAATCATTATTGCTGAAAATTTGAGAGCTGTAAAAAAAACACATCACAAAATAGGAATTAAAGCCTCTCCATTTGAAGTGTGATTCTCGAAAATTTATTATTTACGAGCTTAAAGTAAATTTGAATAGAGGAATGATTAGGAAGCTCATGTTGCAACAATAGAAACTTGAAAAATAATGAGTAAAAAGATTTAATTCCAAAACAATTTTATTCATCAGCGGTCATCGCAGCGAACATCATCTTGTTGTTACCATTTAAGTTTCTTCTTGAAGAAATAAAACAGCCACAGTGCTACCAATTACAAAATAAAACCTCCAGTTATATTAACCTTTGTTCAAATTGACGACCTACTCAACTGAAATTTTTCTGGGTCATTATCCACCCGAAAAATCAATGATTTTTTAAATTTCTGATATTTCATCCATGAATGAATAATAATTATGATGGCCAAGGGCGTAGCTAAGGGGAAGCCAAAGAGGGTGATTACTCCCATAATCTTCTTTTTAACGTTTTTTTTTTTTTGCTTGTACTTGTGGGGATCTGCCATACATTGTCCTACATAAAATATATTCGTCAGTTATAGTTGGCAGCGGAATGGCCATATGATTAAATTCATCGCTTTTGGTTGGCAAATATGTAAGTCCCAGGATTAATTCTTTAAACTGACAAAACCTACAACTGGTGATCCTCCACATGTGCTGGACATGCGCGCATCTTAGTGGGAAATTATGGAACTCACAACTCTCCTTTTGTCAATAGATGGTGCCCAATATTGTGGAAATGAAACCTATGTAGGTAGTACGTATAAACCTATCTGTATAGGTGTAAAAGGTGTTTCTGGCTCTGCCCAACCTCCCGCAGCATCAAACTATGCATATTATTCAACTCACATTGAGTCCTTCTAGGGAGGGAGTGTGTGGGGATCCGTCGTACCTTGTCTCATATAAAATATATTCGCCAGTCCTAGCCAGTGGTGGAATGACCATGCAGTCAAGTTCTCTTTTGGCTGGCAAATATTTAGGTAAGATGTTTGATTCTTCTGATCAACAAAACCTGCATCCTTCTTAAAATTTGTAAAAAATTTTAATGAATATGCGATAGCGGGTTCCATAGATGATGAATATCTCAAATTTTCAAAAGTGACACAATCAAAACAAAAAAAAAAGTCATCAAATTTTGTTTCTGCCCTCCCCCATTGAAGAAATCTTAGTTAAGGTCCCTGGTGGTGGCTTCGTGTATTATGTTTATATTTGGTGTTACGTAGGTGCTCATCAATGAAATACATAGCATAAAACATGTTTGAATGACTAGTATTTTATAATCCTCATTTTCAAGTCACTGCTTTATTCTGGGTCTTGTGTTTTCTAAAGAAAAAAAAAAAAAAAAGAGTTTTTCTTTTGGAAATAACCTTCATCCAACTCGACAATGTGACTAAGGATTCGCTAATTCTTGAATAAGAGTACCGTAACAATAAAATCGAATAGGTAGGTACGGATATTATTGAATTTGTTTGTTTTCCCTGATTAATATAAGTGAAGGCAACATCAACATGAGGAGATTAGAAGAATAATATTAACTACTGATAATTTGCGTACGACGTTGAATAAAAAGTGTGGAGTTTCTTATTCGAAATATTATATCACTTGGTTACAACTATGCGGACCAATCACAAAATAAAACCAATTTACCAATAAAATATGTTCTAAACACATAGGTCAGTTGAATAAAAATTATTAAACGAACACGAAAGAAACATCAAAAAATATTCGTCGATGCCTACGCGTGAACGGAAACTTCATGTTGTACTTAGTTTCCATTCAAGGCTAAATTAATGATAAGTGTAAGTAGAATGCTGAAAAATATACTTCGTCGTATAGGTTAACGCTGGTGATCAAAAGAGGAAATTAGAGAAAATTTCACGAATAAAATTGTTTCGACTAGTTGTACTTGTCTATCTGCTGTTAGTTTTAGTTGGATGTGAATGCAGCTACATATAATAGGCTTGTATAATTGAACCTAATTGAGCAATGTTTTCCTACGTCCTTGTTTTTTCTCCCTTTTATACTCGTTTAATTCCGTTGACTATGTTTTCAGAATCTTATAAGCTTTCTGAAAATCAAAACTGAAAAAATCTTGTTTCTCAGTGATATGGCTGCTGAAAAGCACCCAGCTTATGTTGGCTCTGTTAACACTTATGCTGGTAGTAGATATTAGAGAGGTGTACGAAACCCGATTTATGTGTACTTTATTTCTCGAATTTAACGTGATCTTGAAATTGGGATGTTGGGTAAATTGAAAAGTATGTGCCCCCAAGACAGTTTATTGAACTTCCACAACTCGATTCCAAACAGATTAAGTTAGGAGGATCAAACAAATTACTGAGAGAAATTGAAAAATATTACAAAAAATAGGTCGATAGGTATATGTATTATTAAATATTTAATAAATGGTTCTTGGATGACAGTCAGCAGAAAGTCATCCCATATCCCAATTTATTGTCAGAGTCCTATCTTAAGCGTATCTACCAGGTAGTACTATTAAAATTCATTTATAGAAACAGAATCGGATGCAAAAGAATCGATTTTATTAATTCACAAAACAAGGTGCTCTAATCGTCTGAGAACCGGATATTAGAACTTGGAACCCATTCCGAAAACCAGTCATTTGCTAAAAAACTGATAAAAATAACTATTCACAAAAAATCACACTCAAAAATATCGTATAGAGCAAAAAAAAAAAACTGTCGTCATTTACTTTGGAGTTCCTACAAAAATAAGGCAAACAATTACCTTTGATCATCACCAGGGCGACTGTAACACCCCTCATCATGGCCCTAAAACTTCTCAGTCCATAATTATATGACGTCATCACCTTCTCAAGGCGCCTCTTATCACTGCTTCATAGCAGCCATCAAGGAGAAAAACAATACCTTTCAAAAGTAATATCTAGCACGCGATGACGTCATCAGGTCACACTAAAACGTCACTTATGCAAAAAATTTACATAATTTGCATTTCTTGCAAAGTTGAGGATACGTTGGAAATAATTTTTGCATTTAATTTTCATTTTGTTAAATAAACACGAACCTCACATGAAAGTCGGTATTTCGTGAACTTCGTTTTCACTTTTTGTTAGGCCTACAATCACACGTGGTGGGGGCTTAAAAATGGATTACCTAATTTTTATATTTGTTGGTATTCGTAACCTACTTCAAAAACCTTGCATTTGACGTATTTGGTTTGGAATATATTGGATAGATACCTATAAAATTTTTTTGTGAGGTTTCTGACATTTTTATCACTTTTTGTTAAACACTTTCATTTTTTGTTGCATATGACTTTATCTTTTTACTATATACCTCAGGTCGAACATTTTCAATCTTAATATTCAAAAGCAAATCCATGTTAAATATTTGGGTTTTCCGATTCCATGGATTCTCAATTCTTGGATTATCCAACCCCACCCGGTTCTTGGTTTCTAAATGTTCTCGGTTCTGAATAGATTTAGAACCGGGTACACGGGTACCCGATTCTCTTTGACAGCCCTATGCCTACAACATTCACTAAAATACCAACTTATTACTCGTGTTGATTCGATTTTTCTTCCTCGGTTATTGTTCGAAAATTTCCTTGTTGGAACGTTATTTGTGGAATGCGAAACATATCCGAATCGTGCTTCGTATAGGTACTATGCCTTGCCAATGTTATAACAACAGTTTTTGCGTACGTTTGTTTTGGAGGCCTTTTCGCCTATACTATGCTTCTCCTGCGTAAAGCATGAACACTGCGTAGAGTGAAAACAATGTCATTTATTGGCGTCGATAAAAACTTCCAGAATCTTAACCACACGCACGGTGTTTTGGGATAAAATTTTCGTTAGCGAGATGTAAAATATGGAACTTGAAAAATCACTTCAGTTTCTCATTTAGAAAGTGTGCTTCTATCTCGTTGTACGAGCGGTAATACTAACGGACACGATTTAACGGTGCTTGTCCGCCACAAATTTTCAAGATTCTCGATTAAAAAGCAAAAGCAGCGTGAGTATTGAACGCGATCCTCGCCATAATATAATTTATAACGGTTTGGCAATTTTTCGAAAACCGTAGAAAGAGTGTATAGGAGGCTACCGCGTTGAAGGATTCGTCACCTCCTGGGGTGCACAGTAACTTATTAGGTATGCTACAAATTAGCTGGGCATATATTTGATTAAATTAACTGGTTGGTAACGGGGATCGTGGCGAGTGATGTCGCGGGGGTCGGGCAACAAAAATTTCGACTTCGAATCGCAGGGGCTGTTCATTCAAATGTAGAGGTACCTACCTAACCTAAATTTAATTTGCATTTGTATGAATCTTTTATGTGCTCGGTGTCTTCCCTGTCGCGTTCGTGCAACCGGTTGCGAAAAAAATTGAAAAGAATTTTACGAAGCGAAACCTCGAGAGGAAGGACGAAAAAACACACGGATGCGCGGAGAAAGCAAAGGTAATAAAAAGGACGATTTTCACGTTGAAATCGCTAAAACTTATATTAGGTACATTGTGAGGCTGCGGATTCTCCGGCGTATTACTTTTGACAAAATACCGCTTTGCTACTTTTTCCTTTCCTTCTTTCTTCTTTTTTTTTTTTCTTTTTTTTTTCTTCTGTACGCTGATCGTAGAAGTCTCTTGAGATTACGAGGTGTCCTACCATTTTTTTCATTCGGGTTTTGAAAATATTACGAATTTTGAGCCGCCAAAAGCACAAAAATTATGTCTCCAAGGGCTTGTCGGCGATTTGCGAATTTCTCGAATAAAATACACGGGTGGAGGGGGGAGGGAGATGCGTGTTGAGTTGATATTTCAATCGATTCGCTCTAAACTATATTCTGTAATATTATTTGTTACCTATTTTTTTCAATCCCAACGAATCTGTATATATATATAAATACACACATTCCTTTCGTATCTTTTTGACTTGTTCAATGCAATGAGATGACCATTTATTGTCAGATGGTATCTATTTAATAAGTATTTTCATTTTAGTTGCCCAAAAAATTTTATTTTTGCTCCTTTATTCATGCTCCTCCTTCTCAGTTCTTATTCTAATTAGTGGTTTTGAACTTCTATATCTATAATCGTAGGTTTATAAAATTACCAAATAAAATTTTTTGCAACACCCAACCGAAAAATACGATTTTTAATGACCGTCGACTGAACAAAAAGTCGAAAATTTCAATGTGACATGAAAACATAGTGTTGGACGCATGCGCACTTTTGAGTTAACTTTCTCGCACGGCTCGATTACTTTCTTACACTGCTCAATTACTTTCTCAGTTTTCTGTTGTTTCTAAATTATTTGGTTCTAAAAATACAATTTCTTTCCATTTCCTTTTCCATTTTCTTTCTATCTTTCTTTTTTCTTTCTTTTTTTTTTTTTTTGGTGGGTGAGGCTGTTATAGAAAATAGTGTATGACACACGTCAAACTAAACAGTGATTGATATTCGTGTAATTTTCAGTGCGAGCCAAAGGGCAGTGCTAGTGATGAGAATTTTAGTTCTCTTCATGGATATGCTTCCACCACTCCAACTCTGTAAGTGGAAGTAGTTCTTGAAAGTATTTCATTCGTTCCTTAATTCCACCAGTTTTAAAAAATAAGATGCATCAGATGTCCTTGAATGAATGTTAGAATGGAAGGAAAGAAACAAATGAATTATGAAAGAAAGCAAGTGTCGATACATGCTGATTCATGGAACTAGAAGTAATCAAGTAAAACTGTACCCATTGTAAAATGACTGAATGAAGGAATGAATGAATGAGAGTGAGAAAAAAATGGAACTAATTCCTTTTGCCAAGTAGAATGGCTCCGAGTCATTCCTTAAAAAGAGTGGTTCATTGGAAGTACTTCCAGATGGAATGACACATCACTAGGCAGCGCTGCAAAATTCACATTCGTATAAACATCAACTATTTTTTGCTCTTGTATCACAATAATAAATATTCTGACATTCTAGCGAATATAACTTAACAGAAAGCAATAATTAGTAAAAATGTGAAAATAAAGTATGGGTACCTAAGTACACTTTTATTCACAAAAGTAGAAAAAAAAGTAAAAATAAGATAATAATATACCTACGTAAGTATTGTGACATCGATATAACTTACCAATGTGTTACATATTACGTGTTCCTTCATTAATATCACACAGATGGATTTTAGAGGAAAAATCAAATCAGGTATTAGGAATACGTTATTGATGTCAGAATGTTCCCCCTTCCAGCAAAGGAATTTCATTCTGATCAGACAATTACTTTCCACAACTATTTTTTCATTATAAATCAGGTTCATGAGGTTGTTGAACCAATGAAAACTCGCTTCGATAAAGATGTAACTTTTCTAAACCGCTGACTCGGTACAATTACCCTTACTGTGATGATTCTCCTCTACAAAAATACCCGTAAAAACTATGGGTGATCTTGTTGGGCTGAATCTGACAAAAATTACCAAATGCTATGAACATTGTGGTGTAGACTATGCGGACACACTTCGATTCGTGTTTGTAACTGCTAATACTCAACACTAACAAGTTTAATTTGCTACGGTAGGTAGCTGGGTACGAATATTCCAAGTATAGAAGTAACAAAACAGTGACTGCTGAAAAAGAAGAGGAATAATTTCATAATATCGAATTGGCTAACGAAGGATGATTATGAATTTTATTTTTATTATTTTAAAGCTTAATTTTTTTCAATCCTCATTTTTCAAACTTTTAGTTTTTGATGTGTAAATATCGTAGCACTCGGTCTACATGGTATAGAGGCTAAATGAGAATTACGATTGTCAGATTTGCATAACTATAACTCTTACAACCCTAACTCTTGTTTGTGTAGTGTATTATTATATTTACACATCAATCCTTAATTAGTATGCCCCAGCGGAAGTCAGGCCTTATTTTTCCCGCTTTTTTTTTCCTACTAATTTTGCTCAGCTCTGAGAGAGATAAGTTCAACCCCAAACACCCCTTTGATGCGCCATTGATTATATCATGGGCTTAGGTAGGATATTAGTTAGGAGGGCTCATATAAATATTTTGCAGAACAACCCCCCAAAAAAATTCTTATGGTTTTTAAATCCCTTCTTTCGCCTGCAAGTCATTTTTGATGTGTAAACATTTTAGTACTCGGTGTCTACAGTAGGGGCTAACTGAGAATTACAATCGTCAGATTTGCGTAACTGTAACTTTTACAATTGTAACTCTCATTTGTGTGCATTACTTGACATGTGGGTGTGTGGTTGTGTGTGTGCGCAATACGTTGTGCGTGCACACAACTACACTATTATTATGTTTACACATCAATCTTTCATGAGTAAATTCTCAGCAAAACTCATCCCTTTTTTTTCAATTTGGAGAGGCTCGGACACCCATGTCATTCTGGCCATGCCCATGGATTATACTATAGTGAATTATTAAAAAATTGTCAGGTATTTGATGCGCTCATGCAAGTATGAATGATAGGTAAAGAAATAGAAACAAAACTTATGTTTTATACATAAACTACAGTTTAGTTATGAGTACGAAACTTTTTAGCAACTAGGGGAGACTGGGGCAAACAGGAACAGGCAAAAAAGAATTTTACTATAATTTAGCCTGGTTTCATGATTGATGAGAATTTTTGATTACTATACTTTACTTACAGATTATCCATGCGTAAATCACAACACCTCAGTTCATGTGCTTCACCCAGTTCAAGGCACAAATCTTCGTTTTTCCAATGACTGATATTATTTCGCTTTCCTTTAATTTATATGGATGCTCTGAAAATCTTCGTTGCAATTGAAATATTTTTATTTCAGAAAAAGGAGAATTTCATCACGAACCAAGCAAGATTAAAGTTTTTAATAATAAGTTGAAATTTAATTAATAACGACTATAAAAGTCATAATGTTCTTTTTTAGGTAAGAGGTTAGGACAGATAGGAATATGATTTTTCATTGTAAATTTTGTTTTATTGTAATTGTTGTTTTGTTGCAGTAATGGTTTTAAACTAAGGGGGAATGCAGCATATAGGAACAGGTTTTGGGAAAATGTTCATAACTTTCAGATATATGTAAAGCATTTATAGACTTGCGATTTGTTTTAATACCTATAAGCAGTTTCAAGCTTTGGTTACTAATTTTTTTTTTTGTTTTTGTTTTTTTCTTTCATGAAATATTCGCATAGAATTTTTCTTCTGATTATTTTCATATGTCCCTAAATGGTGATCCTATTTGCCCCAAAGGATGTTAATATTTGCCTTGGGCCTTGGAGCAAGTGCGGGAACATTTAACTATTTGTATTTTACCTAAAATTTCTCTACCACTCTCTAAAAATTGACAGTTTTTGCAGAGAGTCATTTCCAGTTATCACGGATTTGAGAACAAGAATTTGTTTTTCTTCTGGTTTTGTTTCAGTGCGTTAGGTAGGCACTTCAGACTGTTCTGTGTGGCACAAAATTGGTATCTACCTAAGTTTTCTCTTCCTAGTCATAAGCAGCATTTGAACTCACACTTCTATTCTCCAATCTCCAATCTGTACCTATTCTGTAAAGTTGGAAAATTTTAGCTTTTAGAGAATAATTTAAGAGAAACAGTATAAACCATAGCTCAGTGTTTCCCTTTAGTAAACTTTTTAGGTTTTAGATCAAAGAGAATAAATCAACGAGTATAAACCATCCTTTAATGAGTGGATATGAAACTCCAAAATGGTGCACAAAAAGTTTTACCGGATCCTTGGACTTACCATCAATAGGCCCTTCCACTAAATGAGGAAAAAAAATTATCGAATTATTTCGGGTGTATTTTTCCAGGTGCTTTTCTCAGCTTAAAATTGTACATTAGTTCTGATAACGTAGGTAAATTGACAAAATATGTAGCCGATACGTATAATTGTGTAATTATAGTTGATTACCTAGATAGTTGTTTAAAGACTAAAATTAAAATAAAAAACAACTTTTTTGTTCTTTGCAGTATAATAAATAATAAAGATAATTAGATTATATAGACAAGTTGACACACTCTCATAAAGCCAATATAATGAAATTGGCATCAGTTCGTAGTTGGGACAAACGATCCCACTAGCAGTGCATATGCGTTGGCTCTTCAAACTGAAGAACAGAAGAAGGAAATTGAATGGCAAATGACACTAGCGCTTACTTAGTGGGATAAAATTTTTCAAATGACTTTACAAACTGTTTCTTATCAAAGTGGTCAACTTGTCTAAACAATCTACATAATATTAATCACAAACTTTTCAATTTGTAATATCTTAAGAGGGAGATTTTATTTTTATTATTATTATTATTATTATTTTTTTATTGGGGGGTGGTATGCCAGCGAGTCGAGAAAAAATTTCTTCAAGAAGTATATGGGGGCGTCCACCAGCCCTTGGCCCCTATACCTACAAATCCTGAATCCCATTTTGTCCATACTGATAGAATATTGAAGGAACATGTCTGAAATGAGTGATTTTTGTTAACATTTTTTCATTGTTTGATTGGTACGTTGTTTGTGAAAATTTATAACTTTTTTATTGTTAAAAAGTTCTGTTTTTAATGTTGAATGTCTCTTAACAACATTAAAAGGCGAAAGGCGAAGTTATTAGTGAGTCATATGCGGAATACCTTGTCGTAAGAGAATTCTCAATAAGAAGGTAGTCAACAGCTATTTGCTTGTTCTGCTCCTTTGTACATAATTACGGTGGAGCCAAAGATTGGGCAAACCGTGGTAATTTTGTAGCCAATTTCATGAGCTTATTTAGTCAGCTTCATACATACACACAGACACACATATGTAATATATATATACATATTACTTATGTTATAGCAAGTGTGTCGTCTCTTATTAGTAACTTACAAGAATGACATACGAATTTCTATACCAGTCTGTGACATCATCAAGATGTTTATCTATCGATTAGTCATGGTCCAAACATTGTAAATTACTTGCCTGAATTTACAGGTATTTACAAACGAACAAGAGTCTGTAATTTAAAGTGCAAGGCACTAATAATTTCCACCCTTTGGCCAGAAACTGACATCGAGGGGGCTGAGCACCTTACCTCATTCAAAGTCGATGATCCCCAAATCATACTTCTCAAAAGTTCATCAAAAATATTCAGTGATCTTACTTTCATAAGTTTCTTCAAACACATTCGAATTCTACAATCAATTAGCTCGTAGTTAGATACAAGGGAGTAAACGTGCTCCTCTTTCCTGAAAAAAAGAAGAAGAATTCAATTGGAGACTTTTCTTCTCTTTAAAACCAAGCCGCCGTTTCGCCACCCTTTTTGTGAGCCTTTGTGGAATATTTGCAAGGGATAATTTGCGAAAATGACTGTGAATATAGAATATAGATACCGAAGTAGAGTAGGTAGGTACCTATATTTAATGGATATAAATGTAGAAAATGAAAGACGATTAGGCGTACCTACTCGTACTTATCGAATAGAAGTGAAGATCCGCATATAACTCATGGAAAAAATCTTAGGTAACCAGTATTTAATGGATTAAAAGAAAGAAAATAAATGTCTTACTTGAATATTCATTGTGATTTTCTGTTAACGATAAACTTTCAGTAAGATAAACAACTCAAACTCAGGAATACATCTGAATTCATGAAAAATATAGTTTTGTGTTTTCAGTTAGATAATCTATAGGCTACAGTTTATTAAACACGAAGTTTCAGCAATTGTTTTTTTTTTTTTGCGTTGCATTAGTCAATAAGGACTGAACTTTTTCTTCGTTTTCGACATAAGAGAGCAAAAAAAAAAGGAAAAAAAAAAAAGAAAGAAAGAAACGGGGAAAAAAGATGGGCGACTGTGAACTGATTACAAAATAAGTAAATTTGAGATATCAAAATGGAGTATCGATCCCCATTCCCTGCTTCCCGGCTAAAAAAAAAAAAAAAAAAAAGTGAGAGAGAGATGAAAAAGTAGGGCTTTAAAGACGGAAGGAGGAGGGGAGAGAGTTTGAAAGCCGATGTTAAAATTAAAAGTGGGAAGAGAGATAGCAGAGAGTATACGAAGAGTGACAACGACAACCGGGGATGTGTAGAAAGAATAAGGGATAACCAACGCAGTGGTGGGGGGCACGGGGAAGGGTTAGAAAAGTGTCACATCGAAAGAGTGATTGATTACATTCTGAACAACGGCGCTGTTGAAGTCGACGGATGCGAAGGTGCGTTGAGAAGGGGTGTTCACTATAAGGGTAGGGGGATGGTTGGGTATGAAAGGTTGTGGGGAAGGGGGTTCGTAGGACGCATCGTGGATATTGCGAAATAAATAAGAGAGAAATTGTAGATAAAGAGCAAGATACGAACGGCGTGGGGTGGATCTGAGGAGGAGGGGGGACTGAAGAATCGCCGAGGAAAAGACGATGTGGTAGTTCAGAGGGTTCGATAAAGTCCCTAGTTGGCATCAGCTGTGTATTTTAATGGAGGAAGGAGCAAAAACGTGAAAAAAGGAACGTTGAAATTTTGGACTCGATGAAAGCTTGTAGTAAAAAAAAGGGGGGAAAGAAAAAAAAAAGAAAAAACGGAGAAAAAAGGGAGAGTGGTTTTTGGCGACTGTTAATATACGAGAAGAAGAGTGAGAAATAAAAGAACGGTGTACTTTGCGATGAAAAAATGGCGAACGCATTTTCTCGAGTGTTTCGATTTTATTGAAAAAAAAATTGGCAATAAAGAAAAAAGAAGAAAAGAAGAGAGAAACGATGAAAAAGCGATACTGTTATAAATGAAGATCGTTTGCTGTACATGTAATCTACAAATATATACCTATACTTGGAAACTTTTTGTATTTGGCTTAACGAGTTTCTAAATTTAATGATAATGTAATGACACAAAGAAATAAGGAATGAATATAAAAGTTAATAACCTGTTACATTGATTTCACATGAACCATGAACCTTGCTCGACCATATATATTGGCACATCTGTTAGTACTAGAGGCATGAATACCTAACAAATAATGCAAGCATTCGAGAAAAAAATGCCTCGGTGAATGGCCTGCAGAAAAAAATTAAGTATAGAAAAGAGTAGCGGGCATTTCGCCATCAGAACGATTCTAAGAAGCTGCACAAACTCAGAAAAAAAAAGACTTTGGTGTTGTTAATCCTGCCTTGCCAGGACCTTCAGAATACTACGGATATGGATTCTGAGAATGTTGAGAATATAAATATACTCTGATAATTGTGTCTCATCCATGACAGATCAAGAGATTTATTAATATTACACTAACTGATGGAATCAACTATTCAACCAATTTTGGGCAAGTGAACCGTAATTAGGCCTATTGTGGAGTGCATATAGCTTACTTTTTGCAAAGGCAGCGGCCCATCATCAGTTACCTTATTCACACAATTCAAGAGCTATAATCAGTGGCGTATCTAGGCATTTTTGGCTAACTTTCAATGAGCAGTTTACTAGATACAAACAATAATTCAGACATCATCTTAAAAATGAGATACTTTGATTTTAATAAAATTCAATCATGTATAGTTTTAAACTACACTACTGGTCACTGAAAGCACAGTAGAGACAAAGTTTTATACACTTTTCAGTATGTTTTTGAACTCACTGATATTTTTCATACCGAAAAAATGCTTTTCTGGTCCATATGTACTGAGATGTCTAAAAACACTCGACTAAATTTTTTAGCTTTAAACATGTTAGCACTCTACTGTCTGACAAACTATTTTATCATATTAATTTTTGTCATCAACCAATCGAAATATTATTTCTTTTATTCTTGTTTGTTGACGCCAATAATTTCCTTTCACGTCAAATTCAACACAGTAAAGTTCGCAATTTGGAAAACCAAAAAATATTCGAGAACATTCCACACCACTACTAGACAATACAAAAACGAAGTATTTGAATCCTATCGGTAGTATGAAGAGAACCAAGAAACTCATTACTTTTCCTTAACTTCCTTTACTCTTTTCATTTTATTCTAAATTCTTTTATTTATCTTCCCTGTTTTCTATGTTGTCAATGGACTCCATTTTATTTCCTATGGTCTATAATTTTTTTTTATATAAAGTAGGTGATCTTTTTGTTATATCAGCCAACTTGGTGAATCTGTTTTTCCACCTTCTTCACTTCTAAAATTTCAGTCAAATAGTAAAGTTGTCTTCATGCTCTGCTGTTGCTATCCTGTCAGATGTACAAACTAGTCTTCTGGTAAGATTTCTTCATGATGACAATTATTCTTTTGCATTGGTACTAATGTTTAGTTTGTGAAGTGAAGTCCAATCGGTTTTTCAAACTCCGTTGAATTTGTAACGTTAATGTAAGTCCTGTAAGACATGTTTTTTTTTTTTTCATCTATTCTTAAGTGAATTTTAAAGTTGTCAACATGTTAAAGTTTCTGACGGTTTAAAGTAAGATTTGTTAAAATTTTATAACAAGTGACGACATTAATTCTGAATGTATAGTGCGAATTATTGTCTATCTTCAAGTCTAGTAAAATAGTAACTGACATGCCAAGTCCCAAGAGAATTTTACCTTTTTAGGGGAGTTTTTTTTTTTAATCTGACTAATCCTCTAAATGCTGGTTGCTAATTTTGATACAACTCCAGCCTACCACAATTGAGAAAAGTAAGTGTAGACACAGAGAGTATGAACATTAAAACCAATTCCCAAAATAGTTGTTATCGCAACTATGGTAATATTCTTAATTCTGAAGGTATAGTACAATTAAGTTTGCCTGTCTTTTTTGGCCACTAACACATATGTCTGATTTATGGTTCATGCAATCGAAGAGTCAAGCAAAACATTCTGAAGGTACAGTGGGTCTATTTTGCTGAAAATGGAAGTTTAGTATCAGTTTTTACTGACGTAGGAGGTAGCAACATTTATTTTATTGTATTTCATATGTAACATCAATTTTGTCATTTCACACTTCCTCACTTCATTGACTCCTTTGAGTCCATTACAGTTTGTAAGTTTTCTTGAAGCAATAGACTTGTCACTTTACATCATTTCCTTATGCTTTCTTTCATCATATGTTCTTGTGTTCCTATGATATGTCCTTGGTTACTGACATGTTAACCTCTAGAGGGAGACTGTTTCCTTTTCACTTGGTTAAATTGTGTAGTATTATTACTTTTTATCATCTCTTCATTTTAGTTGATTTATCCCCTTTTTAACTCTATTTAGCAAAATTTATCTTTTGAATCATATGACGTTAAACGTTACCATTTTTTGAAATGTTTGACTTCTTATTGTCTAAAACCTTTGGTCTTTGAATCTCTTACGCATACCAGACATGTCCTCTTGCAGAAATATGTTTGGAGTTGATGATGACCACAGAATTGTACAATTCTTGTTGTCTGATTTTTTCACCTTTGGAAACCACAATACAATATATTATTTATGGAATGAAATTTAGAAGAACTTCAGTTCTCAAAAAATTCTGATCTCTTTTCTCAAAATATGGTCACGTTTATATGCTTCGTATATATTAGGTATTATTTCTTTCTCATTAATAAAGTGCTTCTAATATTGTTCTGGAGTAATAAATTTTCATGTTTTTGTCACTTTTCATAATATTCGCCTAACTCATGCAGAACTAAAATCTTTGAGTAAAACTGAGAACTCGTTTTTAACGAGATTGTCGAGGATCTATAGAAACTCGAAGTACATAGCACAAATTTCTTCATACAATACGATCTATACTAAGGAGAATGTTGAACGAATTTTTATTAATTTTTTGTTTTTAGGTGGTTTTTAGCATTTAAGCTGTTACCAAAATGTTGTAGGACAACGAAGGCCTGTTTGAGATTAAACAGGTTCGTCATGTTGAAAAAAAGAAGCGATAAAAGCAGCTATGTGTGTTCAAAGTTATCGGAATTTTATTGCTGAATAATAGAAAAATGGTAGATTGTTTATAGACACCTAAGGAAAGTAAATTAGTAGTAAATATTGACTCGAAGAAGAATTGGGACACTGGAATATGAAGTGGCAGAGATTACCAGTTTTGAGACTCTCAGAATGAAAAAGGTTCAAAAGAGAGTGGGAAAGAGACATTTTACAGAGAAAGGCAGGATGAAATGAATGATTAAAAGGTAGTTGGCATATTTGTATAATTAAGTTGGTGACGAAAAAATTTTGAAAAATGGAAAGACTTTTTCTACAGTTAGAATCGTGAGATACCCACAGCTAGAGATTTATGAAATTCAGTTTCTAATTTGAAGTGAAAGGTTTGGAGTTGAGGAAGAATCAGAGGCTAGAAGAAATAGGGTACCTACAAAAATACTACAGAAGGTGAGACATTTTGAGCTGGAGACCAATCAGTTATCATTCTATGTTGCAAAAATTATACGTAGGCGCTGTTCAACCAATTAATGATCATTTAAAAAGTGTTTTCGATGCTTTTCGAGAACCCTTTTAATATTTAGAACTTTTGAAACACCCTTCTCCGCCAGAAAATATTACCGCAGATTGACGATAATAACTTTTCCCATTTTTGAAATTACTCTTATCTGAAAAGAAATAACGAATCAACCCGTTAAAATGCCACCGGGTATGGTAAATTGTTTCGGGGGGGAAGTCCTTTATAGGCGTTGTTTCTTCTTTCTCGCCCTTTTGGAGGGGAGGGAAGAGAGAAGGAGAAAATGAAGAGAAAGAAGAGGTGAAGGAGGAAGAGGAGGACGAAGAGGAATCATTCAAATGGCATTTTGTGCGAAGGTACACATGGTTTCGCTAGAACTTTATACACATAAGGAAAGTATACTCTTTTTTGCTTGCCTATACCCACGTAAAAGTGTATACATATAAAGCGGCGTCGCGAATGGGGAAAATAATTTACGTGATGGGAATTCATCATTTGTTACGGAAGGGCACTTGTTGAGAAAATAACGTTCTTCATAAAAGCTTTTCAATTGATTATAAATCGGTGCGAGATTTTGTTTCGTTCATTATTTAGAGCCTTTAGTGCGGCGAAGTTGAAAGTGTCGAAAAAGTGCTTAAAAACAATTCGTGAAAAGAATGCTTTCGTTTCTCGCCCCGTCGAAATTCTAGATCGTGTTTAGGATTTTCAGAAATTATATCGCAAGGTTTCTAATATAACATTCTTAGTCTGAAATGTCGAGTCGATGCGGAAGAAATGCGTAGAAAGACTTGAAAAAAATAATAATAAAAATCCCGAAAAACTGGGTGGAACAACATTTTCAATGGGTGTAGGTATACGACTGTTTAAGAGTAAAAAAATACTCAAGGGATAATTAGTATCTACATTAATTTAAAAAAACTATTCCATTACTTTAATTTTCTTTCAATGATTGGATTTTGGAAAATAATTTTATTTCTTCATTATCTTCTCGTTGGCTGCACTGATTTACCTCGATTTTGAACATACAGTAGGTAATCTTCAAAAGAAATAATTAGACTTTTTACTCTAAAATTTCCATCACGATGGTGGCTGTGTACATAGATTATGATTTCAAACTTCCTAAAAATGTTTTACAATATTCCTATTATATACTGGTAAAAAATGATCTGGGTGAAAATTATTCAGAATACAAGTACCTACTCGGTGGTGATAATAATTTTCAGTCACAATGCATACATGCATCCCCTAGAAATGTTCAAGTCTTGTAACACAGTTTTCTGTACATCGCCGCCACTGCAGTTTTTTGCCACACCAGAAAACCAGGTCAAGTACCTAATCTTTGTACCTTTTATGACCTTCAAGACATAGACTTAGTTCCTCATGGCTTATGATGGGTTCCATTCTCAGCCCTCCCATTGGGGTTTTGAACTCAGTGCACCAGAGGGGCACCCCATCTCCCAAGTATCCCTATTTTTTACCACTGTGAATTTCACAATCACTTTCCCTATTAGGTATGGGTGATTCATGTTATTCATTACTATTTTGTGTTATACTTACACTTTTGTGTGACATTATTTTGTGACTTTTGTGACACTTTTTTCTGACCATGTATGAATTTATACCTATCCTGAATATCCGCAAAAAAACATGTAGAATATATTGTTGTGAAAGAAGTATTCACACAAGAAGGTAATCAACAGATTATTTGCGTATAAACATATGGGAAAACCAAACATAGATGAAAACTGGCAATTTTAAAGCTGGTTTAGGCAATTTATATAAAGGTTCTTTACATGTACAAACACTCATATGTAGCAAATATGTACACCTGTGTATAAGGAAAGTCCGTTGTTTCCTATTTTGATAAGGAATGGTGGAAAGGTTCATATACCAAATTATGACATCATCGTAATTGTATAATTAGTCATGGTTTGGTTTTCATACATTACTTGCAAGTAGGTAATTATGTTCGAATATTTGTGTAGTTTTACGTCATAGAGACGAATAATAAGCCAGCATTTTGGCAACGACTGTCGTCGAGGGGTGTGAGCCCCTAAAACCTCATACCAGTCAAGTCCCCGCAAAACACTTTATTAAAAAATATACTTTACAGTTATGAAAAATAATGTTTATCCGTTCATCGCGGGATTATTGTCAGTTAGAGAGTAGGGAGCAGAATTCCCTCCTTACCTTCACCAACCTATCCATGGATGATGTGACTGCTGCTGATGCAGTCGCGGAAATTTTTAATATGGTAACCGTGTAAGGCACTGCATGTTGGTTTTGGTTATCTTTTTAAAGAAATATCCTTTATTTTATGATGAAAATAAAATGAAATAAAATAAGCCTATGCCAAGCCTAGGGTACAAAATTCGTTCCCAAATGATGAATATTAATTTTTCAATCACCAGTATCCTCAGAAAGTGCTACATTGCTTTTGGATGAAAAGAAAACTATTCGAGGTGGAAACTACAGGCATTGCCACTTTTAACGCTGTGGCTACACTACCGCGCATAAGGCCTACGAAAATAGGAAAAATTCATTTAAACAGCTATAGGTACCAATATAGTACATTTATTTAGGCTTAGCCTATACACTGTATTCTAAAAATTTCTTGATTTCGTAAATCGGCAGACCCTATTTTATCTTCTTTTTTTTTTTTTCTCGCCGCCTCTTTCTTTTCCATATTCTTTTTTTTCCACGTCACTCACTCACTCTCTCTTTCCTACTTCTTTTCTCTCTCTCTTTCTCTCAAAAAAGGAGATTTTTCGACTTCCGAAAAAAAGAAGATTAATGAATCGAAGTGTCTCCATTTAATCGGTCTACGAGCGATAGTGTAACGTCTTTGCCTACTATATACTATTGAGTAAGATCCCTCTAGCTGCTTGATTTTTACGAAGGGATATATACTCTATCTTTCTCTGTCTCTCACTCACACTCTCCCTTTCTCTTCGTACACTTTATCTTCGTCTTCTCTCACTCTCTCTCTCTCTCTCCCACACTCACTCGGCACTCATTTCAATACTCCCTTACACCAAACACCGGTATACCTACGTCTTTTGCCTCAGCTCGCCAGCATGTAAAGAGCTGAGCACAACGGGCAGAGAATCAACATTACAAAATTCAGGTCGAGATTAATGAGTTTCAAATAACTTACCATTATGTACCTGCTTTGTTTCGGACGAGCCGAATCTCTTTCTTTAATCCACTTCTTTTTCCCTATTGTGTTTAGCCTACACTGTTGAGTATACGACGCAGCCAAACCTCTTTTTTCAGACAATTTGTAAAAACGTTTTTTTAATTATTTCCCAAAAACGATTCCACTTGAACCTGCGAACTTCGAATCGAATTCCTCCGTTTTACTTTAATTGATGACGTTCTGTTCTTACGATTTTATTTAGTAAGTGTACATTTATAGGTGTACTGTGTGATGTCATTGTTAGACCATATCATTTATCTGCTAACTGCTAAACAAAGATACTTGGCGAGAAGAAGTTAAAATTAAACTGGTCTTAGAGCCAGAGTGCGAAGAGATTTCAAATTTTTTTTCTTTTAAATATATATGGAATGAGTTTTTTGAAGAAATTATTAATATTATTATGCTATATATTCGTGTACGTTAATTCATTTTTTTTTTTAGGTGTAACTTTCGAATCTTGCTCTTTTTTTTCATTCTGTATTCAACAGAATAGTTTTTCGCTCCTTATGCCTCTAAATAAAAGCTTTTTTTTTTCAATTGTTGAGAAACTTATTTTTTATAATGGATGATCAGAAAGGCAATATTGACACTAATATTTTACAAGCCGAAAGTAGCGCTTTTCATTGATCGAAGCATAACTTGAATGTAAAGAATAAACCTGTCTCCATGTAAAAATTTTTACTTGGAGGTTGCAATGTAACAAGGTTAACTTTCTTTCGGACACAACTTTAATCTATAAGACTGCAATTGAAATGATAAATTCCTGGTGATAATGTTTTTATTTTTATTTCAATAATTTTGTAATAATTATACCCTTCCTTTTTCCTTTTTGTACGTGAAAAAAAAGTCACCTAATCTCCCGCACCCTATTGAAATTATTAAATGAAAATAGTAAAGAAAAAAATTGAGGTTTGAACCTGCAGCCTTCTGCTTAACACACTCTCTCTCTATATAGAATGCCATAATTGCTATTAGATTAGGTGTGTTCATCATACTCTATCATCTTGAAAGTACCTTCATTCATCATTCAGAATACTTATGAGGAATTTAATTATAACTTTTTATCCCTTTTTGATCATTAATTATAAAAAATATCTTCTTCAACAAAGTTCAATAGTGTGTTTACATGACTCGGGATTGCTCACCCCCAGCGCTCATTTCACAAAATTTCCCTTACATGTAAACACTTACTTTTGAATGTTGGTCTGTAGTATACTATCTATTCTGTTGTTTTTGATAGCCTATTGAATATTTCGGAATTAATGCATTAAAATATTATGATTAGATTTACAGACAAAAGGAAGTAAGCTACGAACTAAGTCCCCTCAGACATACGCCCACTAAATGATATGTATTGAAAATTAGGTTTAGTGGCAAAGTGTTAATTTTTAGAGGGAGAGGGGGAATGACCAAAATTTTGTTGAATTGAGCTTTGTTGTTTGTTTTCTTATTTTTTCTTGCTCTTCAACAAATTTCTGGTAGTTTTTATCTGAATTCTATATTGTACTTACTTCCACTTTTTCCCAGATTACATTTTTGTCTTTGAGGGGAAAATTTCCCCATTCTTCCCCTGAAACTACCGCTAATTGGTTAAACATGGAAGTAAGAAATACTTCCTTCCAAAAAAATTGACTTCTCGAAAAGATTTATGATGACTGAAACACGATATGATAAGACATAATGCATTGAAAAACATGGTCGTCGATGTAGTAGGTACTCCAAAAATGCAATTAAAAACTGAAACATCTAAATCTTTAGCCTTAGGGGGGAAGGAAAGAATTCAAAATAAATTATAGATGAATGAATGGGAAATTCGAAATTGGTACGTCAAAAATCACAATATCATTCAAGAGAATTGTGAAAAGGATCATTTTCTTGTAATTTTTGATAAAAATTTTATTCGAAATTTTTCTCAAGATCTTCCATTGTTCTTAGCCTAAAATTCGGTCAAAGACGCTACCTTGTTATTATTTATTTTATTCATTTCAGGCCCCCAAAAAAATTTTCACGTTTTCAAGAAAAAAATTCCCCCTTCGAAAAAAAAGAATTGAAATAGAACAAAAAACATGTAAATGGGTTAGTAAACGGTAAGTCAAAGAAAATCATGCAGAACTTCTGTTAATCCTAGTATAGTATTAAAAAAATACATTAATCAGCAAAAAACTGGTCTAAAATTAAATTAAATCTGTATAAATGCAGGGATACCACTAACTTTGTGAGACACAGGCTTACAATTCCCCTGCAGACTTCAAATTATGCGAACATCATTACACACCATGAAAATACCTACCTAATCAAAACGTTTCGAAACCTAATATTGGGTCTCACTGTCATAGTTAATGGGATTTCCAGAAATGGGTCTTTATTATACCATGGTGGGTATGATTTACTTAGCCTACATATAAAGATACAACTTGGATAAGTCGAAAATGGAGGGACGGGTGGAAAACTTCGAATTAATCAAGAATTCGACTTGAGGAAGTTGAGTGAAAATAGAGCTGCAATGAAAAAATTTATTGATAAGCATATTGAAATTTTAAGTATTATATGTACATGAAAAGTACGTACAATATACTACTTCACTACTTTTTACAAAAAGGTAAAATTTTCAGCTGTTGAGATCTTGATTCCAAAAATTTTATTTTTGAGAAAAATGTCATGAATTGAACAGTACAGTAATAGGCATGCTACGATCAAAAATAAGTCTAGTAATCATATCTTTTATTATGTTTCATCTTTTCTGCACAAATGTTTGTTACTAAAAGTTCGAGATGTCCACAAAATATTTCGAGATACCCAAAAATTTTTCTATGCATTTGCGTAGTAATTTAGCCGCACCAGGACAAATGTTCGAGTAAGCCACAAATTCGACTTACAGACATTCGAATTATCCAAGTTGTACCGTATGAACTTCTGATTTTCGTGTCAAAGTCATGATTTTTCATTAAAATGAAAAACTACCACACTCCCAACTTCAACTTTACAAACTTTCCCATTCTTTTAAATAATAGGCTTGAAAACTTGCTAAAAACTACTGTTGTTTTCCTCAACGATTCCTACAAACTTGATAATTCATTTTGAAAAAAATACATTTTTCTTCGTGGTAGTTCAACACGCAACTATAAATGAACTAGAATCATATATTTATCGATTTGGAAAAAAGTGCGAGCATAAAATTACCTACACATCATCTTCGCTGTGTATTGCCCAAGGAGTCGATCTTTCACTCGAAATTAAACTTCATCAAAAGACGATCGATTACAGGAAAAAAAAAAAAATCATCTTACAAAATGATTTTACGCTACCTGTAGACCAGTATCATAGCCTATATTTAGGCTACACACGCATACACGCAGCATTAGACGGACGTGAAAAGTAACTATTTTCGATTCGTTGATGACTTGCATAAAAGCAGAATAACACGTAATCTCAATATTTCAAAAAGGAAAGAAAAAAGTAAAAATTTTGTAAATATGTACCACAACCGTTTCATCCCTCCAGAGATATGCGAACCGGTTAATTTTCGATCCATCATATTTCGTTTGGCTATACATCTTCACGTATAGATACACCTAATATGTAGCTACTGTATCGTAAATTCAATTTATAAATATTTTGGTTGTAATTTCCATTAAATTCTAATTATACGATGATCGATGGGTACCTACGTATCAATATATTTAAATAATATTATACCTATCGTATATTATAGCCAAATATACGCCTTTATAACAGGTTAAATTTTCAATGCGAAAGACTATACCGAATCGCTATTTTTATTTACGTCACAAAATAATATATAAAGAAGGCGATGAAAATTGCGAACGCAAAGAAAAAAGAAATTGGTATACGTACCTACACCTAACGTAAATATAAATAAATAAAAAATAAAATACAGAGAGAAAAAAGAAATAGTGTTTTTTAGAAAATAAAAAAAACTTGGAAAAACTCGACAGCAATGGAGAAATAAAAAAAAAGGCTGTTGAAAAAAAAAAAGTACCCACCAAAAAAAAAAAAAAAAAAAGGCTGGAAAATGACGAGTTGAATTTCAAACCTTAACGAAGCCGAGAGTGGCTCTAGCAGCACGCGGAGTGGTCAGGGGTGAGGAAGTAAAATGGAAAATGGCTGGTGAAAAACGCGTGGAGGAAAATGTGTTGCCGAACTGAAATTTTCCCACGTCGTTGCTTTTGTTTCGGACGGTATAGTGAAGAAAATAAAGAGAAAACTCAAACTGACAAACAGACAGTTTGATAAAAAATGAAACATTGCTCTACGTTTTTCTGGGAAAAACGTTCGTTATTGCTGTTTCAAAAAAAAAAAAAAAAAAAAAAAAAGAAAGAATGGAAAAAAAGGGGAAATAAAGAAAAAAGAATAAGAGTCTAACCCTACATAAATGCGCGTCGAAGGAAATAAAAATGTAGAAAAAGTTAAGTTTAAACGTTTTCTCCGAATGGAGTAGGTAAGGTATTCGATGCAAGGGAATTTTTGGTTCGGCATTAGGTGAGAAAAACGTGCTGAAAAAATCAAAATGACCATTCGATCGTTTCGAATATTCTTTTCAGTGACTTTCGAAGGTACCTACCTACTCGTGGTGGAAC
Source organism: Ericerus pela (assembly GCA_011428145.1). Lineage (NCBI taxonomy): Eukaryota > Metazoa > Arthropoda > Insecta > Hemiptera > Coccidae > Ericerus > Ericerus pela. Next base: position 3,442,470 of record WOFM01000005.1, read on the forward strand.
GGAAATAGGGATTAAAGCCACACTGGCGGCAAAAAAGCTCCCTTAAAACTAGGAGAAATTTATAACTTATTTTTTATAATGGACGATCAGAAATTCAATGTTTACACTGATGTTTTGCAAGCAAACGTAGTAGCGCTTATCATTGATGAAGCATAACCGATGTAAAGTTAACGTGGTTCCAAACGAAAAGTTTTACATGGAGGTTCTACTTGGAGACACGTTCATTTTTCATTGAGGCATGAAGGTTATACAAGGTAACAAGGTTATACTTTCTTTCTAATGCAATGTTAATCTATAAGACTGCAATCGAAATGACGAACTTCAGCTGGTAATCTTTTTATTTTTATTTCAATATTGTAATATTATACCCTTGTTTTTTTTGTTTTTTTTTTCAACGGCAAAAAAATCATCTAATCTCCCACCCTATCGAAATTATTAATGGTAATAATATATTTAAAAAAATGGGTGTGTGACGTTCACACAGCTGAAGTGAAACTTCTATCTGATGTGAGCGTATAATAAATTGTTATAAAAACAAAATAATTGCAAATGTTATATTTAATTGAACAAATGAACATAGGTACAGCATTAATAATTAGGTACATAATAACTGAGAAGTAAACTGCAGTAGAGTATGGTAATTTGTCAGCTAACTATCCTTTTGCAAGATCTGGTAACAATTATTAAATTGATGTTCATTCCCTAATATTTTCGCCGTCAACTTATCAGTGAATCATAATTTTCATTCAGTGAATCAATTGAAGTTGAATGGGTCAAGCTCTCGCAATCATGATCACGTGTTTCATGACAATTTTTTAGTTTACTATTTACGCAAGGAAGTTTCACTAAAAAAAAACATTTTTGGAGTGTAATTTGAACCTGGTACTTCTTGCATGTTATTTATACTAGCTGCACATAATGTCACAAGTACTGATATTGATTGGGGAATGTTCACCATATTCTAACATATAGGAAGAACTTCACCCACTATCAAGAATATTAATTATGAGGCATTTACCTTTTCATTAGCCAATAATAGCATTTCTGTTCAGTGGTGGATTCAGAAGTCATTTTGTGAGGGAAATGACAAAGTTTTTAGGGAGTTGAGTTTTTTTTGTTTTTTTTTTGCTCTCCTTTAGATCTGCTACTGTCTCTGTCACTTCCTATACTACCCCTAAAATCCTCCAAAGTTTCAAGTTAATTACACAATCAGAGTGGCACTCAAAATGGCGGTTCCAGCTTTTTTGGGAGGTGAATCAAAGTGAAACATAGTAGAACATTAAACAAAAACTAGCGCAGCAAGCCACGCTAGAAAATGTAGGTTTTCTTGAACAAAAAAATCCAAATAATTAAGAAATAAATATAAAAAAAAATTAAAATATCCAAGTATTTGGTAGAATGCTGGCCAAAAGTTAGATACATTTCGAATGACATGTCAAGGTAATTCTTAATGAACTGTACTGTGAAGTTATAAAAAAAAAAATGTACCCAAGTCGTTACATGATCGCTTAGCAAATAAAATAATAGAAAGCCTGCATCCCAACCAGCTTTATTAATTTATCTGAAATTTATCTTCCCTTCTTAGCATTAGTTTGAGATTTCTTCAAATAATTTCTACGGATGAACCATTAAGCCGATTAAAACAAAATTTTGCAGGATGTTAAAATATAATATACCTATTTAATACGTTTGTTCGGGCAGCCATTTTTCTAGTAATTCTGGTAAAATTTTAGCAAAAAAAATCACACAAACGTGTTCTAGCAGATTCTGTAATTCTTCTATTTCAAACATTATCTGAAATTTCTGGTAATTTAATAGTACCTCTGGAAGTATTGTTATTTTGCCAGAAACATTTGTTTATGCCGGGAAAGTGTTTTGATGTAAGATCCAGAAATTTTACTAGAATTACTAAAAAAATGGCTTATCACCTCTGGAATTTGAAAAAAATTTTAGAAATAAATATGCAACAGCGAGTTCCATAGATGCAAAATTTCTCAAAATTTCTAAAAAATATTTTAGACCCTCGCCTTGAAGATATCTATCCTATCTATACCATTGATATAGTATACATTTTATTCAAAGACATACAGCTAAAGAGATCTCCTATAACCGATAAAAAATACGTCGAAGATAGAACGTTCCGAATAGGGATATTAGTTACTGCTCATGTGAGTTCGTATTTATATGGATCAGATATTTATTTTCACAATATTAGAGACAAAAGTGTCTCGTTATCGAAATAATAATCTTGTGGAATATGCGCAGGTTCGCATGCGCAAAGCGTGTATCTCCAATTGCTTCATTTTTATCTTTCAGGTATTTTTGTATTACAGTATATATATACGTACCTATGTCTCTGGGTTTATTCGATTTTTAATTTTTTTAAATGTTTGGAACTGCAACAATTGGAGCATGTTACGCTGTATTGTACCCTGTACCCCTTTAATTAACGGATATGCAACAATGCCGTCACACTGAGAGCGTCGAATCCGGAATCATCTGACACAGCTCAAGACAATTTTCCTCTTAGATTTTTCCATCGCTGTTCTATTACTTCTATATTAGCTCGATTCTCTCACCCTAGACCGAAAAAATTTGGCCTTGACTTCACACCAAACTCTGGTTATTCACATCGCATCGATGTTACTGCAACCTGTCATCGAATAGAGACTGGTAAAAATTAATTCCTCCCTATTTTATAAGAGATTAATATTGTTCGCCAGTTATAGGCTACAAAAGTTATAATATTAAGTCAAAGCAAATCGATTAAATTCAGAAGATTATCTTGTCGAACGATCACTATATTGTAAATTATCAGATTATGGTTTACGTACGTTATGCGCAGGTCAGACATGAAAAAACAAAAACCAATTACAAATAGGTATCTACGACTAGTTGTGTTGTCTTCGTCAAATCATCAACTGGTTGAATAATAGAAGTGAAAACAAAGAATAGAAAAAAAGTATTATTCATGTAGCGAGTTCGCTGATGTACCACGGCTTGGTGCCATGGAATTATTATTATTTTTTTGAACATATTTTTTCTTTACAAAAGTGATAAAATATGAATGCAATTATTGTGGCAAAAATTTGCTTACCTAAGCATATATGCACACCATTAGAGCGAAAATATTCGATTAAATTCGTGAAATATGGTCTCTATTTTATATTATTTTTCGTGATTAACTTTAGGGCAATAATGTTCTGGGCCCCAGATATTTAGCAGTTTAAATTGTGAACGTGTAATTTTTTTCAATTATAAATAAATTTTATGCATGGTGAACGTAGTTTCATTTTATATTACAGCTAATCGCGTAATCTTAATATGAAACCTAATAACTAACGAATTTGTGTTTTGCAGAGAGAAATTAGGTGGGTTTGTCTGAAATAAAGTGGAATATTTTTATTACTGCTTATCAGTCAGAAGTAGACTATTGCGTGTCTGTATCAATGCAGTGTAAACCATCGTAAAAGATAGACAGTGATGGATCAAACGTCTGATTGGATACATATCATCGCGAAATATAGGTCCAGTGTTTTAGTGTTTTAAATGTGAAAAACGAGGGGCTATGACCTCTAGAAACCCTACAGAAAAAAATTAAAATAACTTAGATAGGTACTATTCGGCAAAAAAAAAAAATTATATTTATTTTCATTTGAAGAAACAAATGACAGTACCTTTCAGTCGTCTGTAGACACTGGGGAGTCAGCAATTAGATGGAATAATAGCTCAAACACATACATATGCTTGTTTAGTAAAAAGAATAAAATCAGTGATTTGTAACTGAAAATTAAATAATTTTTACAAATACTGGGCGGGTGTACATAGTCTAGCTTTAAATTACCAAAGTTATGCTCTGAATTTTATGAAACAATACGCTATTAGTTAACTATTAAGTGTATGTGTTACATTATGTACAGAAAAGCCTATATAATTTTGAACACCTTTGATTGATGGTGATAATGATTGCTGTAATATAGATGGTTGGCTTATTACTCTAATCGCCAAAGTAAGATAACTAAACAATAGCCAATTTTCTTGAGAAAAAGTTGTTTTCACAATAACGATGCTTCTAAAATTCTATTTTTACATTTCCGTGAGTAGGTATGTCAGCTCTTATAAATATATTAATTTCAACTTAATTTTGTTTTAATATTTTCTGCTGAAAATAATATTCAACTCAAATCGGTATACCTACCTTTTATTACTTCGCTAAATCCACCTTACAAAGGAACCTTGTGTATAGTTCAAAACTAAATACATACAATGGAAGATATTTAAAATTTTATTCTTGAATTAATACAATGCACTTATGCTGCCAATTGTTCTAACACATGTGTGGAATACCTTACATCGTGGAAAGAATTCCACCGTATAAGGTAGTCTCCAGTTTTGCGTGTTTACCAGCTTTTTAGACAAGCATGGGAGAGCCAACCTCAGGAAACACTGGTTACTTATTTCTGTCCATTGTTTACTGTCACCTTTTATACTAGGCTCTGCACATGCACGTGCACAGTCACATAAATATATATGTATTTGCATATGTATTGGTGACTAATTGCGTTGTACTTTGTAAATAACAAAGTATAACAACTGCACTTGTCAACATAATGTAATCGGTAACAAGCCAATTTGTCATGGTCCAACAATTATGAATTATGTACAGCGTGTAACAATTAAGTAATTCGTGCATAAAAATGTTTTAACGTGCACTGCGCTAAATTAGTCAACCTTTTGGCAGCGACTGTTGTCGATTAGAGGTCTAAGCCACTAATCCTCTTCTAGAATGATATCCTCACAACATATTTTATACCTATACATTACACAATTAATTAATAAATGATTTAGACCCATTTGACGCGGACAAATTAATATTTATTGATTTTTGGCATGAAAGACATACTCAATATACTCAACAAATGTAAATCGATAGAAAGTACCTAATCACTCTTTGTGAAGAAAATTTTATTTTCTTTAAGCTCTTTTTATTTTTCATTTTAAGGCCACTTATTGTGAGATAAACGTGAAAAACAATATTAAAATTAATTTTTCCTGCAGTTTTGTGGTAATATACCCCACCAAAATTTGTGTGTACGCAATTAATACGACATAACTGACAAATATCATGTATATAATATGATGCATGTAAAATACGTATCAATATAAATTTCTGTATGATTGAGTCATTATTGATCCTTTGGAGGTTGTGGGGACGTTACCGTAATTCCATCTCCTTTCAGGGCTTGACCCTACATCGACCCAATTAGTCCGTTGCACCCACATGCACCGACTTACAGACACATGAGGTACAATTGCAAAAACATGGAAGTGATTTTTAGAGTTGCCCTGCAACACTAAAAATTCATTCTCCCAACCTTAAAATTGTTTTCTCCATTCTAATTAACAGTTTCCACTCATTTACTAATTAAATTACAAAATTTGGCAACACTAAAAAAAAGAAGTCATGGTGTAAGATTACACTTAAAACACATATTCGTCGTCTGTGCGTCTGCTGATTTACCAGGAGGCCATATAGGCCCCAAGGAAAAATGGTGTAAAATTATTATTTTTTACTTGTTCTGAATTGACTATGTAATATTTTTTTAATGATCTTTTACATATGCTTTTATCTGGCAACACTGAATTAGGGTGCAAAATATATCTATGGCCTATAGGAAACAAATTTATAAATCTGCATCGATGGGCATTCATACAGCCAATGCGTGGCTATACTTACGTCGACACCTATTAAGGAAGGTGAATACATAATTACGTATTTACGTACTTGCTGATAAAGTGAGTGTTGTTGTACATGTTATATAATGCCACTGCCGAGTCTCATTTGGTTTCCCAAGAATGCTGTCTGGTGAGATGGGTATAAAACTGGCAGGCTACTGGTAATGGGAAAGGATTTGTTTGTCAAACACGTAAAACCCTATTCCATTGGTAGAACCTGGTGTAGGTAGGGTTACCTACACCAAAAGCCACAGAAGTGATAATGGAGAATTTTCTAATCCTAACAAAATTTGAGCAAAATTTAAATTTTTAAAATTAAGCAAGTAATCTTCATAAAAAATCCAAATCCAAAAATAGTATTTTTTTTCTGGTTGAAAATCTGTTAAAATTAGGCACAAACAGAATAAGGCATCTGGCATTATTCAAAGTGGTATAAAATTTTAGATAATCTTCCCATGTAATATTAGCTTTAAACAGTCGGTGAAGTTTCGTTATGTTAGTTTCGTATCCAACTTGACCACGAAAGCTTCTCCGTTGTTCAATTTCTTGCTGTAAGGAAGCTAAAGTTTGACTACAACCAAACGAGAATGAAGAACAAAAGTAAAAATCAGTTTTGGTAGGTATTAATCGGAAGATATAAATGGTAAGAAAAACAAACTGCTGCCAGTTCACAGAGTCCTACACCAGACGTGTATGTCGTTTAAACAGCAAACGTATAATTTTACAAGCAATTGCTCGTTGTGCGATAAACAATTAAACCAAATTGAGTACCCAATTAAATACTCGGTACTCACAAAATTCTAAAATCCTACGGAAAAAAAATTTTTTATTCAAGTAACCCTTCAGTTCCCCGAAAAATGGAGAAATACTCTAAAAAAAAAAAAAATATTTACCCCCTCGATCGCCATCACATCAATCAAATAAGAAATTGGAGGGGATTTTGAAGTTACCTACGACAAACAAATTATACGAATTATTGAACGAATACTTCACGTATAAACGCTTAAGAATAATTTTAAGCAGTAGGGCATGGGGGAGGGGAAGGAAGAATGCAGAGTATTTCTTTTGATCTGCTCAGCATCAGTTGACGTCAGTGGTATCGGATGGAAATAAAGACAAAAAGTGATTTTTTAACCAGCAAACAGGTTCGGAAGTGGTTTTATAAACCTGTAACCTTTGACGAGTAGCAATATTTCTGATTTGTGACGTATACCAAGTTGCGCGGACAAGACATTCGATTTTGTAGCACGAATTGTGCCAAATTTTTGGCGGGTAAAAAACTATATACTGGTTTTGATTAACCCAAAGTCTCGCACAGCGTTGTTAGCAATTTATTTTCTGCCCCACTTTAAGATTAACAATCTTAAGTGCAAACAAAACACAAAAAAACTAATTAGTTATTTTCATACTTTTAATATTTCGGCGAAAAATTTTCACAGTGAATGTGGAAAAAAAAAAAAAAAAAAAAAAAAAAACTATTATAGACGACGACGAAGAAAAGTTAAAACGACTATACGCAATGTTTATATTTTTACTGAAACGTTACTCGGGTAACAATAACTTTTCACATGAAAAGAGTGCTAAAATGGGGGCGGGGAGGAGAGCTGCAAGGAGGAGGTAAAAAGAAATATATAATGAGTACGTGTGCATGTGGTCGACGTGTATATATATATATGCATATTTGTGTTCGTTGTAGAGAGTGTATGTATGTGTGGATGCGGGTGATAGAAGAAACGAGTGTATTCCACGAGCACACGAAATACGATGTGCATTTGACAGTTAATTCAGAATGTCTTGTCGATGATTAATGGTATTTACTATTTGCGATGTTGGTGTGGAACTGGGTGCCCGTAAAACTTCGTCCCAACAAAATATAAGAAGGGGAGAAAAATAACAAGTAAAAGTGAGAAAAAGAGTGGGAGAAAAAAAAGGACCAAAATTTTTTGTCACTTAGAAAAAAAGTGTCAAAAGTAACGAATGTCGATAGAGTAACCTTCGTACATAGCTACGTCACACTCAGTAGGCTGTGTGATAGTTGCTCTGTAGTGGGAATGTGAAAATCGAGCAATTCTTCGTAGTATTTTCTTTTAAATAAAATAATTTTTCAAAAAAAAAAAAAAAAAAAAAACGAAAAAAACAAATAACTAAGTACAAACAAACCGTTATCAGCAATCTGAATTTTGATATACGATTAGCATCTATATGAATCGCGGGTGGAGGAAATAAGAGAAATGAGTAAACTTCACTTTTATGTCGGGTATTTTACAAATTTAGGACAATTGGTTATGCTGACTCAGCATTACAGGATTGTATTTTTAACCGTATAGTTTTTTTGACTGCATAATATTCTAATCGTGTACGATCTTACAATCCTTTTCGGATCACTGTGTTGTGATAAGTTAGTTATACGATGACGTCAAGGAAATATTTTGAAAACAAATCAAAAAGGCTTTAAAGGAAAGAAGAGAGAAAAAAAAAAACTGAATTTATGTTTCTCATATTCAGACAATTATTACGAAATACATCGTCGCAGTGAAGTAAAACGCCTTCGAAACAACGAAAAAAAAAATGTTTTTTTTGTTTTCGTTTTTAGTCAGATAAGGAAAACGTGCCTTTTTTTTTTTTTTTTTGGTTATTTGTAATTTAATTTGAGTTATTCAAACTTCCGGGGTTGCTCCGTATTTTTTTATTCGCCAATGAAAACTGAAGAGTTATGATGAAAATTTTAATTTCTTTTTAGCAAATAAACGCGATCAGCGAATAGAAATTATAATTTTATTTTCTGTTAAAGTTCGCGTTAGAATGCCCACCTATCATTCTAGCCTTTTTTACACAAAAATTTCAGAATGCAGTTTGATGAAATTACAGGGGTACCTATATAACTACATCCCTTAGCTGCAATTTGACATAGTTGAACTTTTAGCTCGAGTGAAACTTTTGACAATATAATAAGCTTTTTTGAAAAAAGTTAAATGTCTAGGGGAGAGTCGTACACAGTGGAACTTTTTTTGCTTCAGAATATCATTGATATTAAACACGCCATTAGGGCCCATATTCATAAATGTCACTTTAACCTCCCTTCACTTAAATTTCACTTAAAAAAATTTTTTGCACAATTTCAAAGTTAAAAATTTGGGAACATTGTATCTCTTATGAGAGTTCCAATTTGAAAATAAAATGTTACTACATTCTTAAATATAAAATTGTGCCGAAAGTCATTTTTAATTGAAATTTAAGTAAATGGAGGTAAAGGGACGTTTGTGAATATGTGCCTAGGTATCAAAAATATTTTAGAAAACTTACATTCTTCCTTTGTTATCAGTGATTTGTTGTTTTCGTATATCTGAAGTTATTTTTTCAGTCATTTTTCAGTTCATACAGAATTTAAGAAGAAAGTTTCATAAGCCAAGTCATTGTATAATCATTTTTAGTTACTATTAGTTCTGTGTACGTGCACAATTTCAGCCCAGAATAATGATATAAAGTATTTCAAAAATTGACTTTTTAAAAATACTTGTATGGGTACGCAGTGGAATGGCTAATTGTAGTACACAGTGGAACTATATGAAAATTTAGTACACAGTAAAACACTAATTGTTTAGTATTTTGAAGGGTTTTGGTAGTTACTAATGCAAATTCTGATTAAAATATTTATTTTAATAATTTAGTATAAGTGCAACTCCAAATTTTATTTAAATATTATTAAATTAATTTTTTTTCTGTGATTTATTAATGTGGGATTAGAATACTTGTAAGAAGTTAGAGACTTTTATATTGGTCTTCGCTGGTCTCAAACTGCAGTTGCAGTTACAACAGTATTACCAAATATGCGAATTCTTTTGGGTTTTTCCAATTCAATTCTAATGCAACACCCACTATAACAATGAAAAAACATCCAGGCATTTGGTAATACTGATTTACTATAGGTACCTATAAGATATAATCATTTGTTGTTTATGACAAAATAGGAGAGAATTAATGCGCACTCTTGCATGAAATCAAATTTTTTCATATATGTCATTAAAAAACTATCAATCTCCCAAGGTATTTGGATTTATTGATTAAGTCTAATAGGTATAGGTACCATTTTGAAGCTTAATTCATACATAATTCTACAGTAATAATACATCCATTCATTATTTAATTCATATTAGATCACTATAAACAGCCAAAAAGTGAGGTAACGAAATATAAATTGGGCTCAATGGTGTGTAATGATTACAGTCACAGTGCATCCATAGACCATATACAATTATAAATAGGCAGCGCATTTGGCCTGAAAATAGGTATTATCAGTGTTCAGACAAAGGATAAGAAATATAAGAGCTTACAAAACAGAACAGAGCTAATATCATTAACACAAACTCACCACAAAATACACCCGTTATCATTGCCACATGGCTTCAGTTTTTATCCTATGTTGAAACATTGTTTTATCACAATATTCACAATCAGTTTATTTATTATACAATCTACGAATGCATCATTCTACATCATTTGAGAATTTAACGTTTTTTGGTAGGCCTACTTCCTATAGTGGCATACCCACTAGTTCGGTCGTCCATGAAAGGAACAATAATACGTCGTCACACTCCTCCTCACCGAAGTGTAACTGTTTGGCGACCGCCACAAAACCAGCACAGGAAACACAACTCTCTTGCTGTGTTGCCAAATCAATGCACCCTGTAGGTGCTCACCAACTCGTGGCCAGTCCACGATACTGGGGGCGGTGTACACCAAGCTAACCCTCTGGGGTTAGTTTATCAGTTTGAGGCTTGTCCTGAAAAGAGAAATTTACCGTTTTATGGGTAAAGACATACATATTTATAATGCGTTTATTTATAAAAATATAAAACAATATAAAAACGACTAAGACTTTTAAAACGAAGTCATAAAAAAAAAACAAAAACAGAATATATTAAATTTATAACTTCCGCAGACTGCCAGACACGCGAAGATATGATTAAAGATAGGTTTGGTCATAATGGATGGATTCTGTAAGGAAGAATGGGAAATTAGTCAGTCTGCTTATTACACCAAATTTATTGGTTATAATAAAGGGTGGATCGATCCACTGACACTTATCATTCGCTTTCACCTAGATAGGGGGCTAGACAACGATAATGAGTTATTAGAAAATAGCTCTTAAGTCAGTCAATTAGAAAATTGTAAGATGGTGCCAATTTCCATCAGTTAATTTTCTAAACACTTAGTCTCGTATGTCATTCAGAACAAGTCATGTTGATAAAGTCTACAATTTGAGGTTATTGGGACTCTATCACTACTATCAAGTTCTAACGGAGCCAAAAACTTTAAGGGTCTAGTGACTGTTTTTGAACTTGGTAGTAAAATTTCCGCATGACGGACTTTTCCATCATGGGAAGGGGTCAGGGATGAAATTTTGGCAATTTTGTATATTCCTAGCTTAGTCATATAGTCCAACACGCGAACTATATCACCAACTTTTGGTTCAAAATTTACTGTACCGTAAACATTATCGACACCTTTTTGTATTTTATCTCTCAAGAATGGGAGACAAAGATTTTTCCATGCAAGCCATAATTTTGTTAAATTTTCTTGGTCAATTTTCCACAGATTCTGTAGTGTTTTTGTCGTTGGAGTATTATCCAATGGTTTCTCAAGATCTAACGTAAAATTTCTAAAGTTGGCATGCATGAAGTGAGCTGGTGTCAAAGTTATTTGATCAGCATCATCAACGGCAGGGCATAATGGACGTTCATTCATCATAATTTGAATATTTTTTAATGCAGCTTAAAAGTTGTTTTTATGATGAGAATGATATCCTAATACTCTATAGAAGGCTTGTTTAAAGACTCCTATAAGCCGTTCATACGGGGCACCATACCATGGAGCTTTTGGCGGAGTAAAGTGCCACGTAATTCCTTTTTGTTTTAGTTGATCGCTAATTGTATTGTCAGCAACAATAGTGTCCCAAAATTTTGGTAAATGGGTAGCGATAACTAAAAATTGTGCGGCATTGTTGGACAAAATTACTTTTGGAGTTCTGTGGTCTCCAAAAAATGTTTGGAAAGCAGTCCAAATGTCACATGTTGTTAGACATGAGAGTGATATGAAATACACTGCTCTTGTTGAGAGACAAGTGAATATCAAGATCCATTTTTTATATATTGGAGAGGTTGGAGTTGACAAATCCCTTTTCTTTTTTGGCAGGAATTGATCAAAAACTCCAAATGGTCCAAAAACATCCACACCTGTGTAGGTGAATGGATGAGAAAAGGGCATCAATCTAAAATCTGGCATGGCCGAATGCGTTGGTTGTGCAAACGGGCGTTTGTCATGTTTTTTACATACAACACAAGTATTCCTTAATATTTTTGGTAAAACTTGCATAGATCTGGGTACAAAATAACTTCTGCAAAAAGCAGACATAGTAAATTTTATTCCTGCATGACTATTTGTTGTGTGTACGTTTAACAAAATTAATTTTGTTAAATGAGATTTTGAATGAAGTAATACAGGAGACAATACGTCTGCTGTAAAAGGAGTTTCAGGTAAATAATTCTTCAACCTGAGTATGCCTGATTTATCCAAAACTATTTGAAATTTGTTATATAATACATGTTCTGGAGGATTATGTGATAAAAGAATTTTAAACAGGTCAGGGAAATATTTCATCTGATCTGCATAAATAAAACATAAGAGTGCAAATTGAAAATTGTTTGGTAAAATTGCATAAGGTTTTGTGCATCTAGAACGTCTAAGTCTCTTGGCAGAAAATTTTCTAAGTGCATTTAAACAGCTGTAGAAAACACGTTCTAGTTTTACCAATCAATTAAATTTTTCAATTTCAATTCTAAAAGGAGTGTTTTCAGGTTTATGAACAAAACTAGCAAAAGGGTTATCTCTGACTTTTGAAGGTGGTTTATTTGATAAATCCAAAACTGAGTCTACTTGGGAGTCAGTACTTTGTGATTCAACAGTTTGTGTTGCAAAGGTTTTGGTTTCACAAATAAAAGTTTTGTTGTTCATAAAAAATTTAGGTACATTTAACTTTTTTTGATTTCAATTTTCTTTTTAATTTGGCAGGTTTATGACTGTCAAAGATATCTTCAGAATTTTGAGGAATCAAATTTGTTAAAGTTTCTGATATTAAGAAAGATTCTCTTAAGGTACAAAAGATAGGTGATGATGTGTTATCATCCTCTATCTCTGGTAAAGATCGGATTATGTGAAGGTCCGTTGGTGGCCAGGTGTCTGAATTGTTATATAACCATTCAGGTCCTGTCCACCAAGTTGTTTTTAATAAATCTTCTATAGTTGCTCCCCTAGAACCGACATCTGCTGGATTATTGGCTTTAGGTACATATCTGTATTGCACATTTGGGATCTTTTTAATCTCAGTCACTCGATTGAGAATAAATTGAGTTAACACCCTACGTTCCAACAACCAAGTTAGAACACACTCACTATCAGACCATAAATAAGTTGGGCTGTTAGATAAGTCTAGGGGTTGTCTAATATTTTTTATTGCCCTAGCTCCAATTACTGCCCCTAACAACTCCAATCAAGGACCTGTCATTGGTTTCATTGGAGCTACTCGACTTTTGCCTATTACAAATCGTACATCAAAAGAGTTGGTTTCTTGTTTATAAAAACGAAGAAATGCAACCATAGAATATGCTATTTTTGACGCATCGACAAAAATATGTAATTGGCATTTATTCGGATCTTAAGTACCTGGATAAAGTTCACGTGGTAGGCAATAAGATATACAAAGGGATAAATCTTGTACCAATTGTGTTGCTATAGGATGTAGCGTGTTGGTAAAGTTTCATCCCATTTGTATCCTTCATTCTAGAGTTGTCACCTTGGGATTTGAATTTTCGTGAGGAGAATTCAAACTCTAATTTATTTGCATTAAGGCTTTAAATTAATAAAGTCTTAAAGGTCCTATAGACCGCAAAATTGCCTCTGCTACCATATAGTGGCATACCCACTAGTTCGGTTTAACGTCCATGAGACGAACAATAATATGTTGTCACACTCCTCCTCACTGAAGTGTAACTGTTTGGCGACCGCCACAACACCAGCACAGGCAACACAACTCTCTTGCTGTGTTGCCAAATCGATGCGCCCTATAGGTGCGCACCAACTTGTGGCCAGTCCACCATACTTCCAATGTAAAATTCTAAGTATAAATGACGGTCCCACAATGGACGAACGAACGTGAAATCAGTGACATCTTGTGGAATAATGCACCTATTGAAACTGCGGCTACTGTCCCATTTTCGTGTTGAATGAAAAAGCTGAAGTATATTTGCAATTTCACATTCCATTCTTTTCCAATACGGGTTTTCTATGATTTTTGTTTCAATGCATCATTTAATTTCAACCAAACACATAACGTAGATCTGAAATTTTCATGCCACTTCGCCAAAAAGTTCATTTCTTTTTCAGATTGTTTTATAACACTAAAAATACGAACTGACGAAGACCTAATCAGGTGCCTTCATGAGGCCTAAAAATCATACCAAAATTGCCGATGCTTGTTGAAACCATAAAATTTTCATAAAAATCAGTACCGCATGATAATTATTACTGGATACCAATCTCCTTTTCAGATTTTAAGAAAGATTCATTCACTAGCGTGCGGAGACGTGTAAAGTCATGGGTGCCTGAAAAAGTGGTGAAGAATGTTTTGTCTTCCCTAATTGTTTTCCATCCACCCTTCCCCAATTTTTAGGCTCCTTCACTTTGGCCCTATTGTTTTTTGTTTTCTTTTTTATCCTTACACATGGGTGATAATTTTAGATTAATTATTTTATTTAATTTATATCTAGTTCTACAAAGATTTATTAAAACATAATGAGTTTACTTAATGAATTTAATATTACCACTTATTATGAAAAAAAAAAAAAAAAAAAGTCGTTATGGGTACCAGGCTCTCATAGGTATCTAAGTGCGCACGCCTGTGAGTTCATTTGTGAATAAATGTATTTTTTGCAATGTAACAGTATCTGTATGGTCTAAATAGCTGAAAACAATTTTCAGACGTTTTAAAGGAAATATAGATGCTGCTGATTTCAGCTAATAGAAGAAAAATTGTCATAAAAGTTTCAAAATTCATTAATTTCATGAGATTCATTCGTAACCTGGAACAATAAAAGTGGTAAAGACACTCGAGTTTGATGTCAAAGTTTCGAAAATTTTAAATGATGAGACTTGAAATGACTGGCTAATAGAAAAATTCTTTCTTCTTTGTTCTCTTATTTCTATCGTATAGAATATTTTCTTTTTCTCACGAATTAACAACTTTACTAAGAATAATTTGACCAGGTATAGAAATGTTAAAAAATTCATTTTATTTTGTAGCTGGATGAAAAATTATTGCAGCAATGGTTTAATAAATGCCTAAAATTACATAATAATAGTTGATCAATTCATTAGTGTTGTAAGAATTGCCTACCAGAATATCACAGGCAGATTAATTTGAAAGTTGGCTAGTTTATTTTGCTCTATTTATTCTCAAGCATTAAAATATTATTTTATTTAACTTATTTATTCAGAAATACGTATTTCATTGAAATTCTGATTAAAATACGTAAATAAAATTTTATATTTTTATCCAAAACTTAGCCTCAAAGAGAGCTAAAGACTTCGGAGTTATCTTAAAACTTTTCTTGGAATAAAACAAATACGCATGGAATGTTAATGCTTGTTTTATGTAGGTTCTGAAGTTATGGTGCTGCAAATAAATATGCACAAGTACATACGCATACAAATACACAAACAAAAATAAAAAATTTTTTATTTATATGTAGTAGATATGTGGTAGGTATATTAAATTAACCAGATATATTTGTGTAGTATTTATAGGGGAGACTAGGTGTAGGCAAACCTTTGAGTTATGTTTTGAAATTTCTATGGCATTTACAAAAAAATGACAAGAAATCTTTATTGTTGAAAATTTTATGTACAATACTGTATTATTCAAACAATTTTTTGATATCGCTTTTAGGAAATGAGTAAATCACTAAAAACCTGTTGAGTGTCACAAAAAGTGGATTTTTAGAGGTGAAGCCGGGGTCAGATTTTGAGGGATTTTCAGAAAATTAAAAAAGGCACTTGATATCCGGATTCAAAAAGAAAATATTTGTCCTGATTTTATTGAGTGAAAACATTTAATTTGACTGGCCTAGCATCCAAGAGTGAGATAAAATAATATTTTAATGCTTAATAATAGAGCAAAATGAACTAGCCAACTTTCAAATAATCTGCCTGTGATATTCTGGTAGGCAACTCTTACAACACCAATAAATTGATCTAAATTGATCAATCGTTATTATGTAATTTTAGGCAACTATTAAACCATTGCTGCAATAATTTTTCATCTACATACAAAATAAAATAAATTTTTTAACATTTCTATACCTAGGTATAGTCAGTTTAATCTAGGTTGCTAGTTTGTGAGGAAGAGAAAATATTCCATACGACAGGAATAAAGGTACAAAAAATAAAAATTTTTCTACTAGGTAGTCATTTCCAGGCTCGTCAATTTAAATTTTTCGAAATTTTGACATCGAACTCGAGTGTCTTCAACACTTCTATTGTTCTAGGTCACGAATAATTGAATAATTTTTGAATGTTTTTATGAACATTTTTCCTCCATTAGCTGAATACTGCAGCACCCTATTTCCTTTAGAACGTCTGAAAATTGTTTTTCTTCTATTCAGACCGTACTGTTTCGCAAATGAATCTTTTTTACAATCTGAGAAAGAAATAGTAATAATTGATATGCGATACTGTATGCAGCGCTTAAATTTCAAGAAAATAAAATCAGCTTCTCTTTTACCAAAAATCTCGTCTTTATTAATAATTGAAGAGAAATGGTCGTTGCAATTACATACGTATAGGTACCGGGTATCTACCTAATGTTCGAACATTTATTTATTCAACAATTTGTAATAGGCAATTAATTACAACGAAAATTTTGCATTCGTTAATTTATTTATTCTTCAAAGAAAATCACTCGAGAACCTAAGGTTCGGTTCTACCAACTTTAAACCAAAGAATAAATTATGTTTAACTGAAAAGACGCGTGGTAAAATAAAGTTAAACCCTACATATATACTCATCGGTGGTTTAATTATTTGGTACAACCGGCACCAAGAGTCGCTATCGAGGTATGCTAATTGGGGAGCCAAAATAAAATGTTGTGTAATAAAGCAAAAATTAATAAAATTATGTAAGTTCACTGTCAGATTAGCCGTTGATAACGGCTCTGAAAAGTGGATTAATTCAGTCTTGCCACTTATTTTTCATTTCTACAGTATAGAATATAAGCGGAAAACCGGCGACTGCCCCCTCTCTTAAAACCAAACCCTGGGTCCTCTCATGAGAACGAAATTAATCAGCACCTAACATAAAAATTTTATAATTAATGGATGATAATCATTTTACACGTGTAGAGGAAATTGATGCAATTTTTTCGGAGAACTGATTTTAACTGACAAATAAACTTAGATAGGTAGCGTACTTATAGTTAAACGAAAAATATCTCGTTTCCGTTCCGAACAAAGAAAAATGAATAGTTTTTTTTTTTTTTTTCTGGAAAATTGAAGAATGAAAAAATTGACCGGAAACGCATCCACGAAGTGCTATTGAGACATCATGAATAATTATTAAATTTAAACAGTTATCATCCGATTTTATACACGAATTATTCGATCAACGAAAAGCCACAATCGCTTCGAAATAGAGACCATAGACGTAGGTATACCTATGTGCCACCGTAAAATTAATTTTTGAGAATGAAAAAATCTAACAACCTTCAAAAAACAAAAAACGAATAAAAATTCTCTAAAAAGAGAAAAATAATTATTTTAAAATTTCTCCAGTAAAATCTAATAGAATTAGAATGAAACGAAAATGTATTATTTTAAATTAATAATTTTTTACCAAAAATAGAACCGACTTCAAAGTTATTCATCAATTCCAAAACAAAGTGCCGACTGTAACGGCCAAAAGAGGTTAGGTTGTGTTGTACCTAGTTACGACCACTTTCGGGAGTACACCATACACGAAATATCACGTACTTAAAAGTAGTAATATTTCTAAGATAACTTCAGATTAGTCATCCACAAACTATAGTGGACCTTAACATTTGTTTGAGACTCAATAATATTTGAAACACATGAGTGAGTTATCACATTTAATAATATAATAATTTGTACATACAGTACATATTTCTACGTTAATATTAATACATATTCAATCACAATTCAACAAGCAAGACTATCTGTTCACCAGAGACTTCTACAAGAGAGGTTCCAGGTACTTAGAAGTAGCTGTCGAGGAACTGCGTCTTATTCCACTGAATCGAGGGATTATATACTCGTTCAGGGTATGAAAACATACGTGTCGGATAGACAAGGTGAAGTAGGGTGTTGTTATTATAGGGTTGTGCTGACTCGTCGAGTACTCGAGGGACAGGTACAACTAGGTCATAAATATACAGGAGGTATATCTGTATATGTAAAATTAAATACGAATAGTTTGGTGGTTGTTTACGAAGAGTTATAGGATGATAATTGTTGATAAATATCTAAATTTTTGGTATTCGAAAAATGAGTGAACTAATATGTTCGTCATCTCTAAAAATAGACGAAAATATACGTTACACAATTCTCCGGGGGGAACAAAAAAAATAGGGAAAAAAAAAATTTCCAAAGTCTATCCAACACATACATATGTCCAGATAATTCTGCATAATTAAAATTACGTCATATAATGCGAGTATGAGTATATATACTTAGAATAAAAATTTTTATGAATATTGATTATGAGTAACAAATTTTTCTTACGTATATATATAGATAGTTAATATATCGTATTATTTTGCGTAATTTTTTACAATGCTGTGCTTTTTGTTAGGTTCACACAGTTTTGGTGGCAGGTTAATTTTAAATATACTATAATAATTATTAAAATAAGTGAGATTGCACTTAACCATATTAGGAACATTTCATTAATAAAAGTTATATAATCATTGAAGTTTTGATCAGGTATATGGAGTTTGATGGATTTAATTTTGTTCTCCAGATTGTTCATGGGAACAGTGTGAGGAACAAAGTTTTTCCAATTTGGGTTATAGACCTTTGTCGTTGCCAGATCAATGGCAAGATCAAAAGGTTCTATAGAATCAGAAAAATATGTCCACAAGAGTGGTAAATGATTTTCGATTTTTATAGTCTCTTCTAATGATTCAGAGAGACAAGGGATTTCTATTGGGATAATTACAGTATTTTTGTTATTTTTATCAATATCTTCAATTTGGATGTGACAAGGTACATCCAGAATGAAGGTTCCAGGGGAATCATTGTTTATTTTCAATTTTTCAGATTTTTTCGTAACGGAATTAGTTGCTACGAGGGAGTTAAAATTTACAATAGCAAATTTGGTGTGACCAATAGGGTGCACCAATGTTTGATTATTATTAGGATTGCATTTAAATGAACAAGATTGTAATAGATTTTGGTTTAGGTCTTGGAAGAATAAATTCTTTGCACAAGACGATAATTTATCACTTCCTCTATTAGAAGGAAGGAAGCATAATGGTTTATCCGAGTTACAGTAATGGAGGTTGGTTCCACTAATATAACGGACAGAATTTGTTCTGATTTCATGAATTATCAAAGATGGTTCTTGATCCCAGCTACACAATTCATTAGAGTGACTTTTGAATGTGAGTGGAATAAAATCGTAAATTTCATATTTTGAATCTAATTGTTTTAGGGGGATTTTAATTTCTAATTCTATTGTATTTTTAAAGAAGTTACAATTTACAAGTTCAGCGTGATAATAGTTTTGAATGTCCTTAATGGGGATTGCTAGATCGAGTCCTAGATTTTTCGTAATTTTTGAGAGTTTTACTAAATCTTTTTCTAATATTTCCTTTGAGATAATTGAAGATGGGATCATATGAGATTTACACGACGTTAGGATGTTTGATAGTCTTAACGTGTTTATTAGGTAATTATCGTAGAATCCTTGTATATAGTTTAGGGAGATTAGAAGTTCGTGTTCTTCTAGCAAATTTTCCATAAAAGAATTTGTATGCGAGATAAATCTTGTCATAAAATTATTTGTATGGTCAATGAAGCTATGCAGATTAGTAGACGTATTTACTAAGGCTGCATGCTCTATCAGTAGCTGATTTTTTATAATATCGTATTCTTCTTTCAACGAGATTTCATTCGCCAAGAAGTTTCGTCCATCTCTAAAGTTTAATACTCGACAGCAAAATCGTAGCGCGTCTCCGAAAAAAGATCTGATCGGGGTGAATACGCTTCGTTTGCTTCGGACAGACGATGGTGTCGAATAGAAATCTTGTATCATCGCGATGTTTTGTTCTTTAAGATTTTTTATAGTGTTTTTTAGGCGTTTCGCCATTTCTGCATATTTGCAGTTTTTCCAGGTTGTTTCATTGCACAACCGGTGTTTGAAATTCGTTTCTAATAATTTATCTGCTGACTCATGTAAGTCTAGCTTAATAGAGTAAATTATTGAGGCAGATTTCGAGTATACAAAAATATTGCTTATTTCTTGAAAATAAGCGCCAGTTGACGCCGTCGTAATCCTATATGGGTCAGACGATGTTCTTTGCGCAATACTAGTCGAAGAAATAATTATTGCGAAATAGAAAAGTAGATTCGTATACATTTTCTGAAACAGAAAGAATGCAACGTCTAAATTATTTACGAGACAGATGGATTATGAATTTTAGGAATTTAATTCGACGTGACTAAGTTGGGGCACGGGGAAAAGACAAATTTTGCCGACATTAACATTATTAATTTCGGTCAATTGATTAATATAAAATTATTGGATTCGAGTGCAGTTAGTATTCAGTCTTTGCCTGCTCTCGATCCGTTCGACTTTTCGTTAATTTTTCTCGTGTGTTTTTTTTCTTTCTCAGTTTCGAGTGTTTATTTGTATTACCAATTTTTTCCAATTTTTTTTCTATCTTCCGAAGTGTTAGTGCGGGGATTTTTTTTTCTTTTTTATCTAATTTCATTTTGTTTTTATTGTCAAAAGAAAATGTCGATCGTCTATATGAACGACCGGATGTTCATGTCGTCTGGTGTTGTGGAGGCAAATGAGACCTGGTTCCTGGGGGAACAGGTTCTCACCAAGATCAGGCAGTTTCAGAGCTGCATGTGCGAGCCCCGGCTGTACTTTGCACTCCATCGCCTTTTTTCACTATTTTACCGCGTCTCTTCCGTTTCCGATCGCGGTGATTTTCTAAATCAGTTCGAACCATCTCGAATCCCGGGCGAAGTGATTGACGAGGATCTAGGCTATTGGAGCCATTTTGTAAGATATACCTGTTGTCCCGATTCGAAGGAGTACACGAAAAAACTTCTGTTTCAACTCCGGATCTATTATCCTCATTCCATGGTTGTAGAGTTTGGGCCATCTGGGCTCAAACTTACCTTCCGCGGAAATCTGGATACTCGCGGGGTGTCTGGGTTGGGTATACTCTCTGGTGTTCTTGTTGGTCTGCTGTGTGTATCGCAGCAGACCAACGAGAAGGTAACCGTTGAATATGTCCACCTCGACCAGGTCTATCTAAACGATCTTTTAATCAATACTGCTGGGGTTCGATTCGTCCAATTCATAAACGATCACCATAAACCGCGTCTGCATCTCTCCGTGTCCACCGTCGGGTTCCAGGTTCTGCGCCATTACGATGCCACAGAATATAACCGGGCGATCTCGTACCGCAGTGGATGGCTGCTGTCCGAGCCGACCATCTACTCCTTTTTGTGGAATACTCGGTCCATAGAAGAGAGTATGTCCACTGAAGAGAGTGGATCCTCGGACGGTGCCCAGGAACCTGAGAACGAATCCCCAAGTCCTTCCGACGGAAGCAGCTCATCCAGTGGGGACCGACTGGAGGAGTTCCTGGAGGGATATTCAGAGACGTGGGTTATTGGTGAGTTAATTTTCTTTTAATTATCTAGTTTTTAATTTTTTTCCAAAATAAATCTGATTACATAAAGTGGGAGAGAGGGAAGGAAGAGAAGAGAGAGAGAAGGGACAAAAAACGGGGAACGGGGAACATAAAACTTTCGTGAGTGAAAAAACCGTGTAATCTACAGGTAATTCACCTTACACACAGTTACTTTGGTTTTTTCCGAGGGCGACCCCTTGGTTTAGGTATGATTTGGGTTGGGATGGGATTTTCGATGTTTTCGTCTCCTTCTTCTATTTTTATTTCATTACTTAATTCGTCTGTATTACGAGATTTATACGGAATTAATCGTCGTACGTGAACTGTTTCGTCGTACGCAATTTTATCGTCTGTTTTAATACGAATTGCGTAATTTAAGTCCGTGACATTTCTAACAATTTTATATGGTCCGGTATATTTCATTTTATTTTTCGCGACGTTTTTTGATTGACGCAGCAAAACAAGGTCATTAGGTTTGAAGTCAATGATCTTGTGGTGTGCGTTATAATGTTTCGCGTTTTTTTCCGATGCTTTCTTTGCTAAGCTCGGTGTTTTTTCTCTTGTCTGAAGGAGATTTTCAATTTCTTCTTCACGAGTTGTTTTATTATTATTATTTTCTGGTATTTCTGGTAAATGTACTTCTGGATTAAATCCATGAAGTAAGTAGAATGGAGATTTATTATTTAAGTGTTCGATTGGGCTTATATTGTATGCGAAAATAATTTTATTAATTGTTTCGATCCATTCTTTTTTGTTTGAATGGTCGTATTTTGATAATGATTTTTTTATTACTCCGTTGATTTTTTCAACGAGTCCTTGCGATTGGGGGGAATAAAACGAAGAATAAATAATTTTAATATTATTCTCTTCGCAAAATTTACGGACGGTTTCATTTGCAAAATGACCTCCGTTATCGCAAGAAATTTTTCCTGGGGTGCCATACGTGTAACAAATAAATTTCAAATACTCAATTACACATTGAGCATTTGGGTTTTTTGTTGGACGTATGGTGCAGAAATTTGTGCTTTTGTCTACACCGACAAGCACGTACGAGTGTTCATACTCGGTATTAAATTTTCCGATAAAATCGATCTCTAAATGTGAAAACGGTTTAGAGTTTTCGATTTCAATATGTTTGAGGTAGCCAGCCTCTTTCGGGGAATTTTGTGCCATTTGACACTCATGACACGACAATACGTATTCTGTAATTTTTTGTACCATGTTTTTAAAGAAAAACTGATTTTTTATTTTATTTTTTGTTTTCTTTATTCCGAAATGACCTCCATACAACGGATCGTCATGTAGTTTTTTTAGAACTACCGGAATAAATTTTTCGGGAATTACTGTAACCGCTTCATCATACGATGAGGTTGGGTTAGGTAATTTCTTTAATACATTGTTTTCGTCAAGAAAATATAATTGTATAGTACGATTCAATTTTCGTATTTTATTTTTATCTTTTTTTATTTCGTTATAATTTAATAATGAAATTACATTTTTCCAATGCGGGTCATTTTCCTGCATTGTTTTTAAATTTTCGGGCAATTCAATTTTTTGGGGGGATTCAGAGGTTTGACCTTCTGATTGGGGAGGTAATGTGATGTCGGGAATTGACATTTGTGTGACAACTGGGGTCACAGGAGGGGTTGGGATGATCTGATTATCGAGGTTTGCCTCTTTAAGAGCAGATCTTGTAACTACGTTAGTAGTTTTGTTGGGACAATTTTCAGAATGATTTGACTCATTCTGTGGGATTGTGATTTGTACCATGGGATAATATGGGAAGGTTGATGCAAGGGAAGGGGGAAAATAATATGTTTGGGGCGTTGTACTTGGGTAGTACCACGCATTTTGATTCTGAAAGAATACAGGGTTTAATGGGACAGAATTGTCATTGTGAATTCTACACACAGTATTCACATTTTTCTCTTCGTTTTGAAGAGCATATTTTTTATCTACGAGAAATTCACCTTTTTCAAATGTGATTTCGTCCGGTTCATCATGCGGACGAGATAACATATCAGCCATACAATTATTTTTTCCGGCGATATGTTTAATTTGGAAACTATATTCGTTTAATTTAGATATTAATCGGATTAATCTTGGGCTTGGGGTATTAAATTTCTGATGATAAATCAGAGGTTTGTGGTCCGTGTATACTACGAAGCGTAATGCAAGTAAGTATCCACGGAAATGAGCTAATGCATTCGTAAAAGCTAACATTTCCAAGTCAAATGAACATAATTTTGACTGGGCAGGTTGGACTCTCTCAGAGAAATATCCAACTGGATGTTTATGCTTCGTAACGGGATTAGTTTGCAGCAGCACTGCACCTAATGCGATTTTCGAAGCATCAACTTCTACACAGGTTTCCAATTTCGGATCATATATTGCTAATACAGGTTTGGAAATCATAATTTCTTTTAATTTTTCAAATATTTCAAGATGTTCTTGATTTAATTTTATTTTTGCATTTGATTTGCTATCTGTACCTCTTAGTAAATCAGTAAGAGGAGCAGTAATTTTAGCTAAATTAGAAATTAATTTCCTATGATAATTTATTGATCCTAAAAATGATCGTAATTGTTTTAACGTATTAGGGGGATTTAAATTTTTTATTGCCTCTATATTTTTATTTAATGGACGTAATTCATTATATCGGACCGTATGTCCTAATATTTCGATTTCGTTCATTGCAAATTGGCATTTTTTTGTTTTTATTTTTAAATTTACTTTATTTAATTTTTTTAATACTTCCCTTGTATTTTCAAGACACTCTTCGAAAGTTTCTCCGAAAATACAAATGTCGTCCAAATAACATACCATTTTTTTCCAGAATATATCATGGAATATGTCATCCATGATAGTTTGGAAGATGGACGGGGATATACTTAAACCTATCGGAGTAGAATTGAATACATATCCAATTCCATCCACATTTATTCCAGTGTATTGTTTAGATTCTTCCGTGAGAGGAATCTGTAAATATCCACTGTTTAAATCAATTGTCGTAAACCATTTTTTATTTCTTAAATATGGCCAAATAATATCAATTGTTGGGACACGATTATTGTCCATAATAATTCTTTGATTCATTCTTCGGTAGTCTACTAATACTCGATAGACTCCGTCTGGTTTCTTTTTTACAAATATTGGGGATTCAAATTTCGATTTTTGTTTTTTTAGGACACCTACTTTTACTAGGTCATCGACCAGTTTGTGTAGGGCCTCATGTTCTGCGTGTGAGAATTTAAAATTTCTACACCGCAGTGGGGTTTCGTCGTCTACTCGGACAACTTGTTCGGGTACCTTACAAATGGAAACTTCATCTGTTTTTCCCGTAAAAATATTATTATATTCATTAATTATTTCGTACATTTTTATTTTTTGTTCAAGCGACAATTTTGGATTAATCGGGATGGGATTTCCTCGATTATCCTTAAAAATAGTATTTTCTTTTATTTTTTCTATTTGGCAGGAATCAATTTCTACTGCACTACTTAATTCAAATTTTCCTAAGTATTCGCCTTTGTAGATCACGTGGGGTCTGTTATTATTATTAACAGCCGCTATCGTGTCTTCTGATACGATTACAAAGAAATTATTTTTTTCTTCCATGGATGTTTCACACAGAAACTCCAGGTGTTCAGGTAACGTTGCTAAAATTAGCACCGAATTTGCCTCTATTTTAAAAGTTTGGGGAGCATAATATTTAAAGGGCTTAATATAACCTAACTTATTTTCCTTTTCAATAGGGAAATTGTGACATTCAGGCATGTTAAAACATCGCTCTTCATCACCACATGGCAGGGTGAATTTGTTTTTCGAAAAGTCCATTTTGGCTTTATGGGTTGATAAGAAGTCGTAACCCAGTATGACCGGTTCTACTAAATTTCGAACAACGTAAGTGGGATGTGGGTAAATACAATGATCAATGGAAAAAATCACATTGGTTACTCCTATGACCTCAAGAGGTTGACTATCCGCACCACAAAATCTTACTTTAGTTGGTAGAATTGGTTCCGTAAAATTGACTTTCTTTAAAACTTTTTCGTCAATAAGTGTCTGTTCTGAACCTGGATCGACTAAGCTAAGTATTTGTTTACCATAAATGGCAAATGGAAGGTGAAATTTACATTGGGTTCTGCAGTACCCTTTGCTTTGAAACTTCTCCTTACTCACATTGTTAACTAGTTTCGACTCTTTGTTCGCGACATCCCTTACAGCTGACAGATCACCTGTAAGGGGGACACTTAGTTTTTTGAGCAACTATTCTGGCAAGCCTGGGGGTTTGATGTTGGGAGGTAATTTTGTTGTGGAGCTGCCATTAATGGTGCCGGAGGGGCAATCATTTGAGTATTAGCAGCCACATAGGGGATATTTTGGGGAGTATTAAATGAAATTCCAGACCATGCTGGAGCATTGTTCCAATTTGGGAGAGCCATTTGGTTCTAATTTGGAATCCTATTGGGGTAGTATCCATTATTATTTCTCGGAAAATTATTTTTCCGGAAATTTGGATTAAAATTTCTACCTTTATAGTTAGGATTGAAATTTTGATTACTATTCCAATTTCTGTTTTGGTTATTTTGGTTCCAGTTTTGATTCTGGTTCCAATTACCATTACCATTATTATTATTATTGTTATTATAATTATTATTATTATTTCTATTTTGATTCTGGTTTTGGTTTTGGTTTTGATTTTGATTATTATTATTATTAATATTATTATTATTATTATTATTATTATTATTATTATTATTATTATTATTATTATTATTTTGGTTATTATTGTTTTGTTCATTATTATTATTTTTGTTTGGGGAATTTTTATTATTCTTTCTGGATTCCTGAAATTTCGAAATGTTCGCTATTGCAGCGCTCATTTTTTCCATTTCAGCTTTCCAGATCGGGTCGGATGATATTGCATTTACATTTTTTTCGGTTTTCTTTTCTGTTTTCCCGGATTTTAATTCTTCTATAGTTTTTTCTAATTGATCAATTTTTTTACGTAAAAGGGGATCTATATGTCCGAATGCTTTATCTTTAAATTCGAGATATTTAGAGAAAGCTTTATCAAGTTCCTGAATTGTTTTAGGTTCTTTTTTTATTAAAAATACTCTTTCTTTTTCGGGGAGGTTAGGCATAATTTTTTCGATAATTTTTTCTTCCGTAATATCGGGTTCAATTTGTTTTAGAATCCTTTTCACGAACATAATATACGCAGAGAAATCAGCTTCACCATTGTAATTTCTTTCGTACAATATTTCGCGTAGTTGGGGTTTAGTCCTCGTAAAGACTTCCAAAATTTTCTGTTTAGTATTTTGCCAGTTATTACATTCGGGATTTGTTTGAATTCTATCTTCAAATATTTGTTTCGCAAGACCTGAAAATGCGATTTTAATTTTTTTAAATTTCATGTTAGCATCCCAGTTGAAAGATTCCGCCTCATTTTCAAATCCGTTTAAAAATGATACGATGTCTTCCGTTGGGGTGTGTCCATATAAGGAAGGTCTGATATTTACTGCAGCCTTTCCTGACATTTTATTTTCTAAAGGGGGAATTAAATTTTCTAAAAGTCTAGTTTCAATTTCTGGGCTGAGAAAATCTTCGTCAGATTTTTCTAAACACTCAGTAATATCTACTAGATTAATAGCAGTTTTAACTCTTGGAAACGGTGTGGGATTATCCAAATTTTCCAAAAATGGGGTTGAAGTAGAAGGAGGATTAAAATATTTTCTTATTATAGGGTTTTCTAATTCGGGAATTTGTTCACGAGTTTTTCGTGTTGTTTGTAAAATTATTTTTATATTTTCAGGGGTTAATAATTTTTGTATTTCCTTACTGGATTTAATTTTTAGTAGGATATCCTCTTGGGTTTTTATTCGAGAAAAATATTTTTTATCGACTTCGATATTCAAATTTTGACATACATTAATTAATTCAAAATTTTTAGCATCGATTAGCCAATTTAAATTAGTTTTAGTAGTATTGGGTTCGGATAAATTTTCCCAAGTTTCACTCATAAAAATAAATTTTTTCGCGACTTATAATTATTTAACACTTCTTATATTTAAGGGAGGGACGCGAATTATAATTAATATTAATTGTTACTTTGTTTTCTTCTTTTGTTTGCACAGGAGCTTGAAGAATCCGTCGCCGCAGTCCGCCAAACCTCGTTCGCCAACCTTTATGTATATATGTTCCGTTTTTTTTTCCACTTTTTGTATAATAAATATCCTTTGTTGACTTTGAAGTTCGGGTTTCTTTTTCACAACTAGTTCTTTTCCACTCGCAGCTAACCTCTACTTCCTTTCCTCAAGAGCGCGCCTTACGCGTTTCTCTTTGAGTACTTGACTAGAGTTTTCAAGGTTAGAGCAAAGTACTTCGAGCCAGAGGAATTAGAACAGCAGCTTGAATTCAGCAATTCCGTTGAGCAGGTACTAGAGCGAGAGTTCGATTCGCAATAGCAGACCAGTTGGGCGCCAATAATGTAACGGCCAAAAGAGGTTGTGTTGTACCTAGTTACGACCACTTTCGGGAGTACACCATACACGAAATATCACGTACTTAAAAGTAGTAATATTTCTAAGATAACTTCAGATTAGTCATCCACAAACTATAGTGGACCTTAACATTTGTTTGAGACTCAATAATATTTGAAACACATGAGTGAGTTAACACATTTAATAATATAATAATTTGTACATACAGTACATATTTCTACGTTAATATTAATACATATTCAATCACAATTCAACAAGCAAGACTATCTGTTCACCAGAGACTTCTACAAGAGAGGTTCCAGGTACTTAGAAGTAGCTGTCGAGGAACTGCGTCTTATTCCACTGAATCGAGGGATTATATACTCGTTCAGGGTATGAAAACATACGTGTCGGATAGACAAGGTGAAGTAGGGTGTTGTTATTATAGGGTTGTGCTGACTCGTCGAGTACTCGAGGGACAGGTACAACTAGGTCATAAATATACAGGAGGTATATCTGTATATGTAAAATTAAATACGAATAGTTTGGTGGTTGTTTACGAAGAGTTATAGGATGATAATTGTTGATAAATATCTACATTTTTGGTATTCGAAAAATGAGTGAACGAATATGTTCGTCATCTCTAAAAATAGACGAAAATATACGTTACACCGACTTCAATAATTCCAGTCTCTAGACCTGCAAATGGCTGAAGAAATTTTAAAAGAATTATTTTTCTCTTTTTAGAGTATTATTATTCATTTTTTGTATTTTCAAGGTGGTTAGATTTTTTGATGAAAAAATTTGTTTTATTTATTTTCGGTTTGTAAAGTTAAGGGTAATATTATACTTTGAAACTAACAGTTTTTTATTCAGCATCGATTCTACAAAAAATTTAATGAAACCACCATTGGATCATCCTCCATCATTTGAAAAAACAGTTCATCAAAATCGACGCCCAGGTTGAGAAGTTATGCACGAACAAACAAAAAATATATATATATTACCTACATACTCGGATCGAACTAATTATCCCCTCATTTTTTTGAAGTGGGTTAAAAAATCAACTTACCACACAACGATGACGAGAAAATATGTTCATTAAAATCGAACAGGACACTTCACGTAAGCGTACAATAGTTTTGAAATTTCTATTTCGAATTTCAACACTTAATATTTATTAAAATTTTTTGTGAATTAGAATATTGATAAAGTGAGTCAAAGTTGTTGGCTACCTGTATATGGATCCAAATGTAAAGAAATCTGATGAATGATAAGCGAATTTGGTCTTGGTCTTGGTGCTGCACTTTTTGTAAGACTCACCATACGTAGAGCAGCAAGACCAAAAAAAAAAAACTACAATACAGTCTTGAATCTGGTTTTACTCTCGTGTTTTAGTATCGAAATTAATTTGTTCAAATTTCATTTGAATAGGCCTAAATTCAAAAGTATGTCTGACATGGCAACTTTTTTCATTACTCTGGAAGCGTTTTTCGATAATTTTGTATCACAGCACGAAGAGTTTGAAGCTTGAGAGTAGTGTATCTAGCGCCTATATTATCATGCAAGCAGACTAGGCAGCTGCCCAGAGTGGCAATATTTTGAGGGCCTCGTAATTTTTTTGGAAAAAAGACATGAACTCTGCTGCTAGACTCATGAAGGATTGATGTGTACACATAAAAATATTTGAACATAATTCTCCTCATTGTCTAGATATATGGTTGTGTGCTTGTGCAACGCACACTCACACGAACAAAAGTTACAATTGAAAAGTTAGAATTACACAAATCTGACAGTCGTAATTCTCATTCAGCCACTACCATAGACCAACCGTTGAGATGTTTACATATCAAAAAGTAACACAAACCAGTCATAACACACATCCATTTCAAAAATATTTTCCCTTTGTGGCAAAAATACTGGCTCATGGATATGTCTCAGTCTGGTCACTTTGCCCTTAAAATTTCCAAGTCCATAATTATGAAGACCACCACCTCAGGGCACTACAGTCTCTGCTGCTCACCAAGGTGCCCCTCAAACTCCTCACTATGCCCCTAAAATTTCCAAGTCTAAGTCGATTCTCTGTAGATCTTTCGAGATTTTTTCCTTTCACTTTCTGTTCCTCTTTCAAATCTTTATTTCCTCTTTTATTTTTGGTGCCTCACATTTTTTTATGTTTTTTTTTTTTTTTGGCTCTTAGCTGGAGAGCTAGCATACGGTTATTTTTTAATGTTGTCTCTAAAGAATAGCCAGGCAGTTAAATTTGTTTAAAAAATTGCATCCTTAGCTGTGTAGTACCCCCAATTTTATTCACAAAAACAACAACAATAATAATAACAATGAACCATTCGCAGACTCCAAATGTTCCACTGCTGCTGAATTCACCATTGTTTGAGTTTGTGAATGTTTAAAAAGTACTGAATTGGGACCTAAACAGAAAAAACTCTAGCGTAGCAATTCATGCAAGAAAATGTAGGTTTCTTGGTCAAAAAAATCTAAATAAATAAACAAATAAATAAATAAATAAATACAATAAATACATTAAAAAATAAAAATATTAAAAGTATTTACTTACCAAAAGGCTGGGTAAACATTACGTTCATTGAAGTATCAAAGAAATTCATAATGAATTATTGTATTACAAGGTTATAAAATACGTGCAAACATAACAGCAAGCCTGCAGCTTTCCACACGGCTTTTTTTTCATCTAGAACCATCTACTTTTCTTAGCAATATTTAAAGATTTTTACAAATTACTTCTGCGCATTAACCTTTGAGCCCACTGAAACCAACTTTTGCAGAATGGTAGAACAGGTACAATATATTCATCGTCTTTACCGAATTTCATGATCATTTCATGAGAACTACGCATTTTAGAACCATTTAAGCTCCAAAAATGCAACATAACAAAATGTACCCGATTAACATGCAGCTGATCTGGACTAAAACCTATAGAATTTATTCTTGTCTACATCCGAAAAAGTGCACCAAATTTCATGACTATCGGATCAAAATTTCGACCTGTACTGAGTTGAATTGAAGTATATATATATACCATCATACAGTATATACCTACATAAATAGGTGAATTTACTAGTAATGTGTCGGACTATATATTTTTTTCAATGTGTTTGACCAGTCCACCACATTACTACCTCAATTTTTCTCAGGATAAAACAAAGATAATAGTTTTCCTCTTAGAGGCTTATTGTATTGAAGGGTGAACTATATAAAATCTAATATTTATCACCTTTAAAGTTGATATTCCACCCCCAGTTCAATAAGATGTTTTAAACCATACTTCAAAGTAGTTTTCCTTATTTTCTCGCCTAAGCGTCGATTCCATAGAAAATTTTTTTCTTTACAAAACAAAATTACATCAAATTTTCTACAAATTATGTAATTTACACATTTTTCATATGCGCCATAGTTTTTAAGTTAAAAGCTGTCAAACATTTTATTGTGTAGAGTTTTGTTTTTAAGAGACTGAAAAAGGGGATAGCATCAACTTGAGGGGTGGAAACATTTACGTTTTATGATTTACACAAACCAACGCACAGGTTGCGTGTAATATTTTCCCAAAACTTTTAGAAAAATGTTTTTTTTTGGAAGTTGACAGATAATAAGGCGATCTAAAATTGAAAAAGTAAGTTGTTCTCAAAAAATATTAATGGTGGAAAAAAAGGAGCAAGATGTTCCCATTCTGACATAACTAAATGAGTAGCTATAGATGATGAAAAAAAATTACAGGTTTCCAACTTCGTAAGAACGAGATTTTCCATGAAGTGAATTAGAACAGGAGTGCATAATCATTTATTCTAGTCGAATTCATATTAAGATTTTTATAAAAACGTTCTGACTGAAAATATTGAGAATCTAATGAGGCCTGGCCTATTATTTGCTTGAGAAAAATTACAAGTTGAATGGATTTAAAACATTTTTTATTTGAAATTTAACGTGAATTTTTCAAATACAAAATTCTGACGATCGTATTGAGGATTCAGATATATAGGTACCTAACTTATACCTATGTGTATTATAGCCATAGAAGTATTTGCGTACATTGTATTTATGAAAAATCAACGAACATAAAGTTAGCTTTCGTAACTTTACATATGATGCATGGATTGTATTATAACTTCCTAGTACATTTGCTGATAACATTATACGTGGCTGATCAATGTATATGTTATAAAAATCAAGTGAAATCTTTTTTCAAGCAAACAACAGTGGTTTAATTTGACAGAAATTTTCCTTTTATGACTGATTGAGTTCGATTAAAAAAATAAAAGTTTGTTAAACCAAGATACGGGTTCTACTTAAAATTGAAAGAAAAGTCAAGGGATCTGCGTGACGTAGTGATTGAGTACTCGGGTTTATAATTGAAAATTTGGGGGTTGGAGACCGACCGCCAACATATTCTTGATCCAAAATGGCGGAGTATTCGGTTTGGTTCTATTGGTACGCCAGTGTGCAATTGAAAAATGGCCATCGGATCCTGACCATTTCCTCTCCCATAGGTGACGACTTTACCCTTTTTTGTGTGAAACGAAATTGTTGCCCTAAGTTTATAATAATAAAAAAAAAAAACTCCTGAGGAATATTTCTGTAGAGATTAAATTTAGACAATTGTTAAAGAAATAGAGAAAATTACATGACCAAAATCTTGAATTCCAAGACCAGCATCGCAGGGAGCTAAGACAAAGCCAGTGGTGTGACTATAATTTTTTTGGCTGGGCCAGAGGTGGTATTTGGAGGTCTAAGATAGAAAACGATAAACCTTTTCTTGGCTTATGATGACAATTTGTCATCTATATTTATGTTTTACATTTTTCTTGATAATTTTATAGGCAGGCTTGTAGAGGACCGCATATATTTAGCCCCTTGTAGCCACTTCACTGGATAAAGCCAACCAGATAAGGCACAAGACTAAGACAAAATCCTCCAAGTGAGTCATTAGATTTGGAATCTAGGAGCAAGGCTTTACAGAGGAAATTTGGCTCCAGGGGAGAGAAAATTTAAGAACCCTCTAAAAAATTGGATTTATTTTTGGAAAAGGTTTTATAACACTGGGAAAGTCTGTTTTGCAAGGGGAACGATAAGAAAAACTTTTTTTAAGGGTTTTTTGCAAAAATTTACTTATTTTATCCTTTTTTTTTTTTTTAGAATGCCAGGTCCCTAAAAATCCCAGGCCCGGGAATCCCGCCTTCCCCTCCATTCTTGTACATCTGTCCTGTTTAGGAGTCCATTTTGTGGCAAATTTTTGTAATAATTTCCATAAGATTATGTAAGCCTTAAAACGTGTTCCACCTTAAAAGTAATTTATACGACAGCATTGAGTTTGGCTTTCATGTAGAACACTTACTTAACACATTAAAAAATTAATTTAGGCTCTATACAGGGTGTCTTGATGAAATGCATTAGAAATTTTAGATATAATTTGGTACCACTGAGAAACAATGTTATTATAACGGATATATTCGTCATATTTTTAATATAGACGTATATATTCATTCACAGAAAAAAACATATTTCTTACTCGGCAATTCTTTCCCTTAATAGGTACAGTTAACTGGTGAAAGTACAGTTACTTCCTGTCAGCAACTGTAATACGTTTTCTAATGGAATATTCGGTTACCTGAACATACTGGTTTCCGAATATTCTCGAAACAATAAAAGACCCATCAGCAAATCCCTACTTTACACACAATATTATGGAAAAACGTATACTTTGACAGGTACATAAACTCCTGTCTCCATTAAAATATTTGTATTGTAAAATTAATATTCATTCAGTCTAGTACTATAACTTTAACATTCTTCCAGTCTTATACTGTGAATGACTTAATGTATATTAAATACTGTGTTTCAAAATATTCTCATTATAATGATAAAATTATTGTGTGTTTTTAATTCTACTAAAGTCTTTAATTCAGTTAAGGTCCACAATAGTTGTGGATAATAAACTTTATTAATTTAAAATAGTTCTCGAATATTATAATATTCTAGTGAATATTATAATATATCGAAGGAAGTGTAACCATACCAAAAGAGGTCATTTTCTAGTACCAAATGACATCTTTTGGCCATTACAGTTATGTACACATAATTACATAACTTCTCTTTGACGGTAAATGCATCAGGTCAAGTTTCAGGGTAGATGAAAACAAAATTTCAAAAAAATTGCCTGAATAAAATTGTTGAGTAGATATTTCTGCTTAACTTTTTATAGAAAACGAAAGAGTTATTCATATTTTTTCCCTACCTTTATAACTAAGGGGTTATAGAGTCTTTTACGATCAAGTTTTTCATTAGTCTTGCCCAGGAATTCTAACCGGTGACACACAAAAGATCCTGTAGGTCCTCTAGTATTAAAGATTGGCAAAAAATACGTACATAACATCTTTTGTTCCCCGTAAAAAGATACGCTAGAATACCTACTCAAAAACCACTGAGAATATGTGAACCCCCATTCAAGATGGAGTAATACATATACGCCCTTATTTACGTTTGATCACTCAATAAGCTACCGTCTCGTTCGTTTGGTACATCCTGTATGTACAGATATTGCATCGTTCTTCATTTCTCCACCAAAAACCTTGAATTCGTTTATAAAATATTCATTAGTCAAATATAGCTGTTTATTTCAACTCCATTTTTTGTGTATCGACGAAATACTGATAATATTAATTATATCACCTCTACAAACAATTATGATGTAACACGGAGATAAAAGAAGCAATTTCAGTACACACGATCCATTTTTCTCCATTGTTTACGCAAATTGGTACGGCTATACGTATAATATCTATACTGTATCGAAAATATTTTCCAACTGCACGAGAATTTTATCGACGCCCACCTAAAAAATCGTAGAGTGTTGAAAAAACTGATTCTACGTATATTTTGCATCAGTATTAATATTTAGACTTTTCAAGTCAAAAAATTTCAAAAGTTACGAGAAAAAAAAAAGCTTATAGTATTCCGTACAAAAGGCATCAAATTTTTGTGAAAAGAAACTTCACAGCAATGGGAGTTGGGGAAAAAAAAAGCAACTCAAGATAGGACCATATACTTTCCTTCATTCCATTTTTTTTTTTTTTTTTTTTCAATAGCGTTTAACGATAAAGAATTCAGGGGCAAAAGCAGAAGAGAGAGTGAAATAAAAAAAAAATGGAGGGGAAAAAAAGAAATTGAGTCTCGGAGGGTTTTTCTCATAGTGAAGCTTTCTATCGGGGGCAGCGGCGGCGGCGACTCCTAAGGCTGCCACAGCTCCTACAGACTTTTTGCCGGAGAGAATAAGAAAATCAGAAAGGCGAAAGAGGGTTGAAGAGGGGCTTGTTGGGGTAATAGGAAGCGTACGGAAGGGAAGAAGAAAAAAGAAAAGACGAAGAAGAAGAAGAAGAAGAAGAAGTAGGAATAAGAAAAAAAAAAGTACGTCGAAGAAGAGAAAAAAAAAAAGAAAAGAAAGGAGGCGAACGTCAAATGAAAGAACGTCGAGTTAGAAAAAGATAAGGCGACGATATTGTGAAGAAAATCATTAATCAAAGTGTTGGGAATACCGTTTTCGCAAACAAACCCCCTTTGCTCAAGACACGACAACGCCGCCGTACCCTTCTTGTCAGGAAATCTCTTTGCTTCGTCGTCGTCGTCTTCGTCGTCGTCGTCGTCGTCGTCGTCGTTACTTTCAGTGTGTCAGAGAGAGTTTTCAAAGAAAATACCAAGAACCTTATACTTACTCCGATCCACCATCCTCTTTTTCTTCGTGCTTTCGACTAACCCCCGCCCCCTTCTTCTCCCTGGGTGTATATAAAACTGCCTTTAGCAGCGGCAGCCTTCACTAATCTATATATCTATATATTTTACATACATATATATATTATACGGTATAGCACACACTACAGAGCCACCATTCGCTCCCTTCCTATGCTGCTGCTGCTACCCATCAGGGTGTACTCTTTTATACAAATTAAATCCTTCGCAAAATAACGTCTTCTTTAGATTACGAGGCAACTGTTCGGTATTCAATTAGACTAATTGATTTTGTTCTGACGAAGAAAAGTGTAGAAGAAAAGAAAGGGGAAAGTGTAGGTGAAGAAAAAACAACAACAACTCCGATTTGGAAAATGCTATCAACAATTTTCCGTATTGCTAGTTAAAATTCTAATTTTCTTCATCTACGTAGCTTGTGTTTGAGGAGATAAAATTAAAGGGGTATGGGGGAATTAAATAAGAGGGTCTCAAAAAGAGCTTTTTCAACCATGAAGAAGACTGTAGTAGAGATGTCAGGACCATTAGTTTTTTTCAAAATAAATATTTCGTTAACTATTGGATAATACCGGTCATTTTTGTGGAACTTTTTAGTGTACCTACCAATAAAATTCCGAGGCAACAGAGGTGGTTGAAAATTAAACAATAAATTATTAATTATCCAACAATGGAACCTCACAAACTGTTCAGTTACAATGGAAGATTTTTTAAATACTAAAATGGTAGGACTACATAAATCGAAAAATAACAGGCGCCATATATATGTATATATATATCTTATTATACTCTATATAAAAGCCACTTCTGTAATTTACTCTACATGTTATCCCATAAGAGGTCTTTCATAATTGGGCAACTATTGGTAGGTACTCAATTAAAATATGAAAAAAGTTTGTTATGAACCGACTTGTTTCCGAGTTATGGACTCTCAACACTTCAGCAGATCAAATGAGAAAATTCAAAAAATTATTCGAATTTTATTTTTGATGATGGAATCTGGTTGTACTTATCAAGTATAACTAGGTATTATGAAATGCTCTCTTGATCCACTGCTTTTCAATAATCGACGCTTGCACGTCAAAAACAGGTACATAATTGCGTGGTAAGCTGTCTGCTGCTACTGTATTTTAGAATGTTTCTTAGAGTTAAGTTAAACTTGGAGTCACAGATGAAATATCACTTAAGTAGCGAATCCTTACTTAAGTATATCGTTCCAGAATACGAGTTTGAGGCAATTTATTCAGAATGCATTCAACTCCGTGAGAATTGAAGATAGGCAGTTGGTCCAGAGAACCTAATTTCTTAATGTACTCGATTAGTACAACTACATTCCACCATCAAAAATTAAATTAGAATAATTTTTTGAATTTTCTCATTTAATTTTGTTATGGAAAATTAACTAAAACTTTGAGATCGCTGATAACTTGAAAACAAGACGTACCTATGTGTTTACAAGCAACTTTTAACATTGGAAATGTTTAACCTGAGGTACATAGCAAAAAGATGACGTCATAAGCACCGAAAAATGAGAACGAAGTTTTCAACAAAAAGAGAAAAAAATTAAGTTTGCAATAAAGAGTGATAAAAATTTCAGAAACCTCACAAATATTCATAGGTATCTATCCTATTTATTCAAAATCAAATACGCCAAATTTAAGAGGTTTTTGAAATAGGCTACTAGATACCTGTAAATACAAAAACTAGGTAATCTATTTTTAAGCTCCCATTACATAGGATAGCAGGCCTAATAAAAAGTAAAAACAAAGTTCACGAAAAAATCATGATTACGAAATACTTTCAAGTTGTGTTTCTTTAACAAAATTAAATTTAAATACAAAAATTATTTCCAATGTATCCTCGACTGTGCAAGAAATGCAAATCGTGTAAATTTCTCTCGTACTTTGATGAGTATCGATAGTTGCCAAATTACGGCGGACCTCTCACGCGGTGCCCAAAATAACTCCTTAATAAAGGCTCTCGAAATGACCGCTAAAAATTTTCTCGTAATTTTGTTGGCCCACGCCTAAAAATTATTTTCTATTTAAGCCCTTGTTTTTCACGATAATTTTCATCTGACCTAGACCTTTACACAAATCAGTTTTGTTATCTTGGTTTTTTTTTTTTTTTTTTTTTTTTTGCAACCTTTCTTACTAATTACAGGCAATAGGTACTTAACATTTCAAAAGGTTTAGTTATATTTAAATTCAACTTGTCGTTATTATTTTCGTTAATCATTTTCAAAGATAACATAAATCATCGAGGTCGTTACACTCACTCAGATATATGCCAATTAACTGAAGCAGTGCAAACAAGGGGTATAATTTAAGCTATAAACTTAATTAGACAAACGTAAAAGTCATACGAAGGATTTTTTTTTTTCATTTGGCGAGTCAAAGAAATAAAAAGAACAGAAAATCGCTGACCAAAAAATAATAATTTAATGGAACTTGAGAACTTTTCAACGTCAAGTAGAGATACAAAAGAAAAAATAATTAAAAAAAATAATAATAATCATTAGATATAAACAAGTATGGGAACCTCCCTACTTGAGTTATTGAGTAAGTAAACTCCTACTATAATGTTAAAAAAATAAATAAAAATAATTATTTTTCATAATTTTAGGCCAATATATATATATTTTTTATAGGTTTGTTTGTTTAATTATATCTAATTAAGGAAAAGCCAATTGTTTGATTCTCGTATTTAATATATTCATTCTGTAGGTACTTCGGTACTGACAATTTATAAGATTAATAATAATAGGAGTATTATCATAATATTATTCATACATGTAGGCACCGTAGTATTTTTTCTATTGAAACCAAAAATTTCCAGTATATACAAAATTTCTTTAAATTTTTTTTAAATTAAAGTTTATGAGGAACTGAGTTACTGTTGCTTCGGGGAAATATATGTGATCTGCATCTTCCAAATGAATTTAATTGGTCTTTTATGGTTATTGATCATTGATTTTAGATGATCAATTTCATTATCAGAGAACACAAACCAACCAAGTTTCAACTTCCAATTCTGTCTCAGATTTAAAAAAAAAAAAAAAAAAAAAAGTAAGTTAATTATAGCTGCATTTGAGATGATTTTCGGATTATGTTCGATTGGACCAATTAATTAAGAACAGAAAGGTACCTATTCATAATTATTATTTTCGCTCCCAATGTTACTCAGATTCCAAAAATAATTTTGTTATGTTCGTAAATTATATTTTCAAACAAATAACAGCTTTATATCATCCAATTTACATATTATATTCACGTAGTAATGAACGATAATCAACTAAAAATGATCAGTTTCACGAACAAAGCTTTTTAGTGTTACAGAAAATACAAAAGAGTCGACCTTATCCCGTAAGTTCGTCATCGATACCGCATAAAATATTATAATATTATTAATTGCGATAATTTTCTTTCCGATGGTAGGTGTTCCTAATTCTTATTCGATTTTTCTTATATAGACGAATATTTTGTATTTAAACGAAGATTATACCAATTATCAGGATGGAAAATTTCAGATCAATTTATTTGCTAATACTAAACGCATTTCGTATTTTCAAAAAAACAACCAGTTGATTCGTGAAATAATATTTTAATTTATGATCGTAACAAACACTAACATGTTTCGAAGTAGAAGCAAGTACAAGCTATTGATAGAATATATAGTTCGCATAATCTTTTGACCTCAATATGATAAGTAATAAAAATTATTATATAATCTACAAATACGAGACATAAAAGTGGCCGAAGAAAACGATTATTAAACAAACGTTGAAATATTATCACTCTTCACAGTTTCTGAATAAGAACTCATACGTTACTGAGCCGAATGAAACAGACTACCTATACTAATTTCTAATAACTTACTTTATCTAGCTGAGAAATAAGAAGAGAAAACAGCAAAAACTGCATATGGCGTGACATCACAAGTTAAAAAATATCTGTGTAAATTTCGACCAGACAATTTCTATCTAGATACCTACTATTTTCCTTCCTGTTATTCTAAAATTTTGTAAATAATTCGAGAAACGAGCAATTTGTTTATGCAAAGGAAAATGTTGATATAGAACAGTTTCCCTAGGAAACTGATGAGAAGTTAGAAAAATTCAAAAACAACTCATAAAAATCTTGATCATTTTGATAAAGAGCACATCATGAAGTGGGTAGAAATAGATTAAAGAACTGTTTTGTCATTAACGATATTTTAAATAATCTAGGTCATGATGATTCTTAAAAAAAAGAAAAAAGTAATGAGTAGAGGAAAAAAGGCTACAGATCAACAATGGTGAAAAAAACAAAATGTTGATAAAATTGACACTCAAGTCCTCTCTTCAACATCGTTTTTCTTTTCTGTCTGGTTTTGAAGAATTCAAATATATTTTTAACATAATGAATCATTAGAGCCAACAACTATTGGACAAAAAAGTCAACCTGAGAAAATGTAGGAAAATTTGAAGAACAAAAAAAAAAAGTTATCACAAAAACATTTTTATTAGAAAAGATTAACACGTCAACAAAAGAAAAAACGAGCCCGAATTGCATGTACTTAAGTGAATTATAAATAAAATGTTATAAATCGTGAAAACGAAGATAAAATTATTAAATCGAATTGATAAAAACAAAATCAGATGTACCTAAGTATCGATTAAAAAAGAGACTTGTAAATCATCGTTGATTAAAACTAACAAACAAAAGCATAAAAGAGTAAGAACATAAAATGGACCAACAAACGTAAAGAAAATCAGAAGAAATAAAACGCTAAATTAACACGGGCCAAAAAAAATGTCGTTAGGAACGTTCCTCAATTAGAAGGCCCGAAACAAAGTTTTATGAACACAAACGAATGACAAAATTATTTCGATTAGGTAATTTAGTTTGAATCATCGAAAGGTGGTAATCCAAAATCTTCTGGACGGAATTCCAGTAACGAATTCAGCACTTGGGTGGCTCCTTCTCGTTGTTTTAGACTGACTCTTTCGTCGGGGACTAAAATCACTTGCATTCCAGCTCTTAATGCGGCAGTAACTCCACTCGGTGCATCTTCTAACACCAAACACTAAACAAAAAGAAAAAAAGTGATTATATTTTACCAATGCACTTTCACAAAGATTAAGAATAACGTTATAAACCTACTTGCTCCGGATTTGGATTATCGGGAAACCTTTTGGCACAAACGAGGAAACAGTCGGGAGCCGGCTTTCCGAAACTGACTTCCGGATCTGTGCTACCCATGACAATGTGACT
Organism: Ericerus pela; assembly: GCA_011428145.1. Lineage (NCBI taxonomy): Eukaryota > Metazoa > Arthropoda > Insecta > Hemiptera > Coccidae > Ericerus > Ericerus pela. The sequence continues at coordinate 3,483,710 of WOFM01000005.1, forward strand.
CATCAGGCTGAAAAGTTCACCGTGATTGTGCAATTTATGTTGAACACTGTCACGACCACTGCTGGTGGCCACTGCCATTGGGATATTGTGCAAAGCCAGATGTCTAATAAGTCTTTCAGCTCCTGGAAATGAATTTGGTAATGTGAGAAAAAACAACAAAAAAACGTAAAAACATTAAAGGAGTTTCACAGGTTAACGTTTTGTCATGGCGTTTGAGAGTCGTAAATACGAAATTAAGTTTCTAAAGAGTAGGAGGTTCAGCACAAAAATTATGATCACATACAATATGTATTTTGAATTGTTGACAAAAATATTGTAGCATGGTCTGAAATTATTATACAAAAACTACGAACATCTATTGACATAAGGTTTTTTTTTTTCCAGCATAAGTTGACAATTCAAAAAGTATACAAATACATGCTTATCATTTCCAGTATTCGCAGGTATGATGAAACCTCAGATATCCTGAAAAAAATTCTTCTCAATACTGAAATAACTTTTCATACAATGTTTTCAAAAATGCTAAATTAAAAAAAATATTTAAAAAAAACGTAGAATTCATAACAACAAAAGTGTTTGTCGTTTTAGCTGAGTTTTTAATTTTTATTTAGCTACTCCAAAGATTTTTTTCAGACTTTTGCGAGCCTTTTTTCTGCTACTAAATAATTTATCGATTTTAATTTTTTTAAATATCTATGGGAATTAAAAAATAATTTTAACAATTTTTTTTGTCGAATGCCTTAAAGTGATTTCACGAAAATTAAGAAATAAAATATAAATAATGTAAAACAAATGTTGATAATGCTTCGAATATAAAGAAAACTTGAATTTTGTAATTTATATTTAATTTGTTGAATATATTAATTTGGGTCACTAAAAGATTGATACCGTTTATATAATTATATTCAAATAAAATAAATGAAAAAGGAAAAAATGATAAGATAATTTCTTCAAAAATCATAGTGAAATAATTCAAATTTTATTCAATTTTTCAAAAAATTAAAAAATCACGAAAACTTGTTTCAAAAATTTCAATACAATTTTAAATTTTTCCGAAGGTAATGTCGATCTAAGAACATGAAAATAATTATTTTTATGGAAATGTTGTTTTCTTCCAATAGCATAATTATGTGAAGCTAATCCCAGAAGGAATAAATTGATGGTCTCTAAATTTTGTTGGTAAGATAAGTCATATTTTGTTGAAAAAAACAAAAATGAAATTTAAAAGGAACAAAATATTACCTGGCAATAGCTTACAATCTTTCAATAAGTAAGTGTGACGAATAACATCATGTTGGTACTGTTTTGGTGTCGTTGGAAGATCGCATATTTCAACAATTTTTCTAGCACAATCAGTATCCGAGTATCCCAGAATTCGTAAAAATAAATCATCAGGAACTTTTTTACCATATTTGCCAATAAGAGCTTCGTCGATTTTGTGATAGCATTCTTCGGAATCTACGAAGAAACAATAAGTTTTAAAAATCTGAACCATTTCTGTAACGATAAATTTTCAAGAAAAATTAAATTACTTAATAATAAACCATCCAAATCAAAAATGACGTGTGTTATAGGTTTGTAAATTGGTTGAATTTCACCATTTGTGTGATTCATTGCTAACGTAGAGTTGTAATAAATTTCAACCGCGACCAAGAAAAACGACGAGCTGAAAAAAAAAATTAATATAAGATTTTCTCTAATGAAAATGTATTCAACGTCTCTATAGAAACCAGAAAAATTGAAGAAACTCACCAGGATTCAATTAAAAAAGAAAAAACACTAGATTATAAATTGAGTTTAAAGTTGATTTGTAATAAAAAATTATTCAATTAAAAGGAAGACTAACACTCTAGCTGATTTAACAGCCAGTTACAGAGTAGAGAAATAGGCACCGAATTTCTTTCAACTTGGTATGCTAGTGATTTAATAAAGAAATTAAACGAGAGAGTATCACATTATCAAACACGACAAGTAAGCAGCGGCACCGAAACAAGAATTGAACAACCGAAGACTGAGGTATTTGACTAAATGAACCGAACGTTATCAGTTTTTTATCAACGGAAAAAAAAAAATTCTGAAAATACAAACAAAACAGTATACGTAATTGATAACCTTAGTAACTAGAAATATTTGGGAAAATATTATTGAATAACCAATTTATTATGTAATGACCAGCGAAGTTAATTAAATGATTGATCAACAAATGATACGCGACTCACGTAAATACATCTAAAAAGCTGAATCACAAATTTACATACATTGACATCATCAAGTCGCATAAGTTTGTAACTCTAATTTAATTACTCATTTCACCAATCACATTCACAATGATGATGAATGATGAATAATCACAATATCAATCGCAATCTGTCCGTCTTTAAATGATTAAATCACTGCAGCAGTGCAGCTTGCTTCTGTTTGGTGTTTCCCTTGACCCTTTACCTTTCACCCTTCCTATTTTCATCATCATTCATCTCTCTCGCCATCATCATCACCATCACCATAATTGACGCCACCCTCATCATCGTCATCATCAAACAAGATCAATGTCGAAATTGCTGCGCTCAAGCCTCAGCGCTCAACTTTAGCTAAACTTCTAAAATAAAGTTTCAATTCATTTTCAATTCAATCCAATCAGTGAACGTGATAAAGTTTTCATTTATACTTAGTCCGTATTTGTGAATTTCTTTTCTATTTTCTAATTTCTTCCGAGTAATTACTAATAATTTGACTAGCTTTAAATTATCAATCATCTCGTATTTTATCAAATATCAAGGCAAGAACTAGATGTTGTTCTCTAGTTCTGCGTTTGAATTACAAAATTTTAACCAGTTTTTGTGTCCAGTGAACTTTTAACATTAACATTAAAATAGTGTTCGTACAGTGAAGTGTACTTCCACCGGTTTATATTCGGTTTCGGTCGCCAAGAATTTGAATTTCATTAATTTAATCGATAAGCACTGACTGTAAGTTCCGACCGTGATATACTTGTTGATTACGCTGATTAATTAAATTTATTCGAAGATGAAAGAGCAATAAAGGTATAGAATGTGAATTCGTTGAGAAACTTGAACCAGTATACGATATGTTTTAATTATGTACGGTTAGCAAATGTAAATTGTAAATATAAGTAAGATTATGAGTTCAGTTTTCGGTTTGAAAATTTCGAGTTTGAAGCTTTCATCTGCTATCTTACGCAGACCATTGGCAAGGTAATTGGGTTTTGTTTATTTTATAGTCGTTTTATGATCATTTGATGTGTTTGGTGTGTGTTTGTGTGTTTGTGTGTTTGACAGCAGAAATATCATTACATTATAGGCTTTGTTTATTCAGTTGACTTCAATTGGCCTTAGTATTGCTATTCTAATCCTTGCTCAGACGTTCACTGGGCGCGTCGGTGATCATTGCTGGTCACCTTTCAACTTGTCTATGGTGACATTCATGTGTGTGACTTTGTAATTAGTTCTTTGTTGCTTGTTCCTATTTCAACTCTTCGAAAGAATTGAACAATTGCACACGTGCGTTCACGCTTGAAAATCAACATTGTCAATGAGAATTTTTAGTTTGCTGTATGCACTATAATTAATCATGCTGTAGATATATGAAGCTTATGACGTTGATGGCGGGTTTTTATGTGTATGTATTTCAGAAACGTTACTGCATAACTGGAAATCAGAAAACATCAGTCTTCGTTCATTGTCTTCTCTGTTTTAAACGAACTTTTGCGTCATTTTCGAGTAATTCTGGCATACAGTGGAGGGTAGTATCGGACACAAAATTCAAAGAAAATTGGTCACAATTACGAATAATATAATTGAGATTATGTAAGGCGACGTCCTTATTTTAATATTTGAGAGAATATTCGTACTATACAATGGTACGAAATCAGGGTGTGTATTAATTGAAGCTATATGGTAAATGTTAAATAATACCAAGCCATTATAGGATGAAAGATTGTAAGAGATGTTTTATGAAAAAACTGACATTATTGAATTTGATTTCAGCTCGTATCATGAAATATATTTCAGGATGTTGTAAAAAACAGTAATTGTTCAAATACAGTGGCAGACATGAGTAAGGACTTACGTTTTACAGAGCAATTTACGGTTGGGAAAGAGTTAAGCAAAATTATCAGAATTGTACACCTTTAAACATGTATAACTACGTGATTACTGTGTCTGGTTAAATGCCACTGGGTCCCTGTTGGGAAAGAATGATGTTCAGAAGGATCGTACAAAAAACCATCCCTTAATCAAACTTCCCGAAAAAATGTACCCATCGACTGATGACATCAAGAACAGATCATGGGAGTAGCTCTCAAAACATCATATGTAATTGATAAAGTCCACGTTGGGTAACGGGAAGGCGTAACCCGTAAGTGTTTTAATTCACACGTTCAAAACTCGGAAAGGAACTCCTCCTGAAGAAATTGCCCCGAAAGAGCTGCATGTGTTTCACCTTCCTCTTTCTCCTCCATCCATATTCGTTTAGCTGAAGGTGTTGTCGATGCCAGTAACCTGTAAAAAAAGTTGTAATTAGAAAAACATTACTGCTTCGAGGCACCAGTCTGAAGTGAGATTTAGATGCTTGTGAGTTTTGAGTGTTGTTATCAGTGTTTCAGTTTCATTTTCAATTTTTAATTTTTTTTTTTTAATTTAGAGTTTCAAAGTTACTATTGCAGACAGAAATCTGAATATTTGATAATGGGATCAGTTAGCAATACTTTTCAATACTCATAGTTATCAATAATATCGATACGTATTGATTAATTGGCTATTACTACACTACTCTTTAGTTGGGGTGTATTCAGAAATTCTCTCGGAGTGACAGCTTCTTTAACAATTGGAAAAAAATCCATTTGGAAATTCACCCCTGACTCTGCCCATGAGAGTAGTTGACATTGGTTGATGTTCTCTCCGCATTTGGAAATTAACTTCGATTAATGATGGGCATGGACAATCATCACTCTAGTCAGGAGAAGGTTTATTTGATGAAATGGTTGTTGATTTGAATTTTGGGAAAATCAGCATTCTTATCAATAATGGGATGACATTCATGCTTAAAATATTAGGAAAAAGTGTAGCCAAACGGACAACCATTTTTCATTTTTGGTCATGTGATTATCAGTCATATTTGAAATTCTGAACACACTCCTGTATGTCCCTGGTTTATACTAATTAAACAACCATATTGTTATTTTGTGTAGCCTTACAAAATATGAGGTGTAAGGAATGTCTACGAATATTACTTGTCTCAAGAGTTGTGATGTTTTCTGTTGTTTAATTATATTGAAGGGTTATTTTTAATATATGTTCTACTATGGATCTGCAGTGAATTGAAAGTAGTTGAAATTTTAAGTATATACATTTTGCAATTATGCTGTAAAAAATCTATAATTTGCACTGTAACTAACAGTAACTTGCCTTCTACTACCAGATAAACTCTACTTTTATTTGCCAAAAGAAAGCTTAATTTGAAATTTAAATTCTAATTTATCAATCATCAAATCACATCAGAATTGAATCGATGCAGACTGACGATGAGAAGAAAACAGGTTGGTTTGCAGTGAATGATTTAGCTACGACACAGTAAATTTATGAGAATAAATATGTATATTTTAATGTACTCGTTACAGATACCTTTATATGAGACGATTCTTTAACCAGATTACCGATTCTTCGACCAGATTACCGTTGAGTCTCTACAAAGAGGCTATTAAGAATTTTGGGAAAACCTCGCATCCTAGAAATAAGAATCAGTTATGGGTGCAAATTGTTGAGGAATTAAGTGAATACGGTGTTATATCGTTGGTCCAAAGCAAGCTTAAAATTGTTTAGTCACCCTTGAAAGATCATTCAAAAAACGTCAGGGTGATTCAAATCGAAAACATCAAAATGCTACATCAGTACTTTTCGACGAATAAGCATGATAGTTTGTACAACACGTGGAATTGAAAATGGTAGTTTTTCGCCAATCTAGTTCTCTAATGGGATGACGTATTCATTTCAATGTCTTACAAATGTCTTTGTATTATCGTTACGTTATGCCGAAGATAAAAACATTGCATCATTCGATTTTTGCTTTAGAAAATTAGAAAAATTTTAGGTAAATCGGCAGTAAAACGTTGGAAATCCGTCAGTATCATTTTTTGCCTAACCTTTTAGTATATTTTTCCTACCATAAAATCGAAAAAATTATAATCATTCTTTATATCATTAATAATAATATGGTTAGTACTCCAAAATTTTATTATTTATTCCGCTGTGAAAAAATTTAAATACACTGAAAAATTAAATTTGAAGGTATTCTTTTTAGTAGCTGATTTTGAACTGTCATAAGTTCTGTTAAGTCTGAATAATTAAAATAAATTTCATGTGCTGAACACTTTATTACGTTTCTGTACCATTCGATTATTTTAAGCCGAAAAAGTTGCAAAGCATCCTAATTTGTAATCCTTTTTTTTATAAAATTTTTTCTTATAAATTTCGTAAATTGGTTTGCTTTTCTTAGACATATTGAAGTGATCTTGAATTGTTTTAGTGAAATCAGAGAAATGGAAAATAAATAGGGATGTTCCGCTCCGGAGCTGTCTGGTTTGAAGAACCAGGTTTTTTAAAAGAGCTGGTTCGTGAAACAGCTCCGGTGTGATGAAGTCTATTCCCTCCTCCCTTCTTCTCCTCTGGTCCAAAGACCAACAAAATATTTTTAGTTTTTTCTAATACTGGTTTTGTTATCAGCAGTTAAATTAAGTTCATATCATTTGCCTTTGCCATCTTATGCAATTGAAGATAACGAGAGCAATCACGAGAGAAACGTTTGTTGTGGAAAGCTGAAATTTTTCAAAGATTTCGAGATTATGTTAAATAAGTATCCGTTGAAAAATTTGGCTACAGTTGTATCCTTGGTTCCCGAAATATTGCTGAAATTCAGCAACTTGATTTAGGTCATATTATTTGTATAAGTATTCTATATAATGAAGGTTATCAAGCGAAATTATGAAAGAACTGTTAGTTGTAGAGCTGAAATTTTCACAGAATCTTCTGCTAATATACTACAATATCTCGTAAAAATTCCAGCTCTCTGCAATTAACAGTTCTCTCATAATTCCTTTCACTTACTTTCATTGCATGGAATGTCATATGAAGGAATTTCAGCAGTATTTTGAAAACAAAACATGAATTCTGCTGAATATTAAAAAACCAAGAGCAACCAAACCAGGTTCCGCAAATGAAAAATTTTGCCCATCACTAAAAATAAAAAGAATACTCTTTTTCGGATTAACACGACCCTCTTATCCTTTGATTTGGAACTTACAAATGATGGATCCAGAATTTGAGATTTCACAGCTTCCAATGATGTTTTTGATTCCTGTCGAACTGAACCGATAGGATCCGGATAGTTCAAAACTCTTCAGAACTCTTACCTTAAAACCTTTACCGGAAGACAAGCACGAAATGACTTTAGTACCTTAATCAGAGCCTACAAGCAGTGTCTGGAAAAGAAATGCTGTGCTGTTCGTTCATATTTCATATTTGAATCGTATGTGTAGTAAAACTAATTGATATTATTAAATTTCGATTTTGAGTTGGTTTCGGGAGATAATATCCTTTCTTGGCCCATCAAGAAGGTATAAGATTTGCGGCACTTGAGCAGTAAATCCGTAGCCGATTCTTTTGAGAGTTGTTAACGACATTCTAAACTGTAATTTGTTTTTAAACAAATGAATCGCCCCGCTTCATAACCTTTCCCTAATAGAACATATGATTTCGTTACTTCAAATAAACATATTGATTAATAGATTTAGTACCGCGATATAAATGTACGCGTACACCCGAAATTATGTAGGTACCCTATCTTCAGCTACCTAGGATTTGTTTTTAATGAATAAATATTGTGAATAAAGTCGATTCCGGAGTTACCTTTCTTATTCGTGAGCTTTTTATTTTTTTGAGAGTCAATAATGAATGAAAGAGTAAAAACTTCAATTTACAACCCTTATATGGTTTACTGTGTCGGTGTCCCCTCGAAAAATGACGAGAAACTATTTTTATTCTTCATGAAATCTTCATCCATAAGAATTAAATCTCTGATAATTACAATGAATTTGTATTTCTTAATTTATCGTCAAGTTTTAATGTCATAACGCTATGTTTTTTAATTTAAAGAAATTTTGATAAAACTTGAAATTTGTAGAAAGTTCTAGTTATTAAATTTAAATTTATGTGAAGATCGGATTTAATTCTCAAAAAATATCTTGAAGGTATGCTGTTATTGTTTAACTCCAGAACTGTAGATACATAAATGATGATTTCTTCGTAAATTTTTATCATGAGAATTTATATTACCCTATCCTATCCTATACTATAATATCTCTGCCGCGCATCAACCGCAGTTAAGTGTGTATTTTCCAAAAGTGTCAAATTTTGTAATGGCTGCCATTCAAAAACCAGCTGACCGATTTCGGTCAAATTCAAAACCAAACCAGTCCCTAATAGTCACCAACTACCATTAAAATTTCGAGCAAAAATCTTTTAATTTACGGGAATTATCGTGATGACAACGTGGTGGGTTTGCAAAACTTTGAGAACCCCTTCCTCCAAAACTACTGAATGAATTTCAACAATTTTAACACGAATGTGTTGCCCATGAAAGCGTCTAACAATGTCGTAAATTTAATTGCCATAAGTCAAAAAGCAGAGGCTCCACAGGCTCCCAAAAAATGCCAAAATCAGTAAAAAAGGTGTCAAATTTGTAATGGGTGCCATTCGAAAACCAGTCGACCGATTTCGCTCAAATTCAATACTAAACCAGTCCCGAATAGTCTAAAACTACCACAACAATTTCAAGCCAAAATCTACAAATTTACGGGAGTTATCGTGATAACAACATACTGGGTTTGCAACACTTCAAGAACCCCTTCCTCAAAAACTACCAAACAAATTTCAAAAATTTTAACACGAATGTGTAGCCCAGGAATGCTTCTAACACTACCCCTAGTTTCATTGTCATAGATCGAACGGCAGAGGGTTCACGGACTTCCAAAAAATTCTAAAATGAGCAAACAGTGGAAATATATATATATATATATATATTGTGTACAGAAGAATTTGAGTGACCTATATATTCGTGATCTACGACTCAGGATCGGCACTTTTCCACAGGTCCCATCGTCAGGTCCCGTCATTGCACTGAATGCAATAGTTTTATTTTCATTTGGAAAATACCTTAATACAAGCAGTAGTTTGTATGCATATATAGGTGTATGTATGTACGTACGTATGTACGTATGTATGTAACCGCATTCTTAAAAATTAGACTAACAATATTATTAAAATTCACAGGAAAGGGGTTTTTAGTTACGAAAAAAACGATTTAGATAGGCCGCAAATATGAGAAAAATTGTTGAACGAAAATATGAGCATCTCAGTTTATCTATCAGCACAGTAAGCGATAACAACAAATGATGAAAAATTTGTCTGGCTAAAATTAATGGATATGTAAGATTTTATTAGCGATTTTTGGTAGGCCTAGGCTGCATGTCATCATTATGATTTATGACTAATGAAGTAATGAGTTTATAATTGCAATCTTCAATTTTATTCGGAGAGTTGAGATATCTTATAAAAATATGTTTATGAAATTCTCCAGCTTGAATTAAATTAACAAAATTTTTTCTAATTTCCACATCCGAGCAAAGCTCGGTGAACAAAGTACTAGGAATAAGTAGATCTATATGTTTGTGGAGCCAAGTCAGGGCCCGAATTGAAGTTCAGAAATTCAAATTTTGTGACTGAAAAATCATTCCTATTGTTCAAAATTGGCTATAAGATATGATATGAACTTACATTATTTTTAGAAATACTGGAATGAGTGAAAAATTATCCAGTAATGTTCTGTTGGTACATTTGCTTGGCAATTCGTATTATTAAGGAAATGAGAATTTAGGTGAAGGAGTTTCTTTGACATTATAGTTTAAGCATATGAGAAAATGTACAAACATTTTACATAAGCAAATTAATTTTTTCGGAAAATTGTTGGTAGTGGTCCTCTAAATATCATATTAAAACTCCCACCACGAATTTCTTGGGATAATTTTTAGGGAGGGTTTGAACTCTCTCAAAATTTGTTTTTCAAGAGAATCTCAAGAACTATTATGACACATGCAAAAAATTTTCATATAAAACATTTTTCTGACTCAATTTACTTCTAATTAGAAATTCCTGGACAGTTCGACATTGTCCAACCCCGAAGAAGTGGACAGTGATGAATATGATGACGATGAAGATGATGATGTGAGCGAAAACCCCGAATTTGACATTAATCTTGTCAACGTTGATGAGAATAACATCGACAATGTTTGAAGCATCAAGTTCAAAGTTATCTCAGTCGATCACCGTCTCGTCTCAAATGAAAACCGAATTTCCTCAATCATCTCATAATTCATTCGCCCGGACGGAAGGTTATATGCAGTTCTCAACAATTTGAGATTATTACGAAGTGCAGAAAGCGAATCTCATTAAAAAATGTTCAAAATCGAAGAAGTGGAGATGTATTTAATGAGACAGAAAAATATTTTGTTGAAATTGCTGATTGAAAAGTTGTCCAATAATTCATAGCCCTATATGATCCTTCAGTATAATATTTTATTATAAGCCTCGTTTTTCTCTTTGTTTTCATAATTTATTCTATTATTGATTTTTATCTTTTTGCCTATATACCAATAAATGTTTGTTCAACATTTTGTTGTTTCAGTAATTTTTTGAATATCTAGCCTGTAAATTTTTGCTTGATTTCGCTGCTCATACTCCTCAATTCATTCCTTTTAATTCACCATATTTTTCGATATTCATTGTGATAAACTGCTTACATAATATGCGAAAAGGTTTCGTTTTACGTAAGTATTTTATTGCACAAATAAGGTTCACTTTGGTCTGGACCATGATAAATCTTTCGTTGGGAGAGCATTTCATTTGGTAGTAATTTGAACGTAGTCTTTGACGTGTTAAACTTGATTTAAACTTAATCTTTTCGTTAGTTCGCGTACTTATTTTCTTGGCTCGCATTATCTACTCTTCTTTCTCTTAAACTGATATACCTATTTAATTGCAGGTTAGTATATTGAGGAATGATAAGAGCTGATCTGTATCTATTCCAATACTGTGTCGATTTATTGCTGGTGTTCTTATTGGTCTACTTTATCATCGCCTTTTTTCCATAATTTTGAAGTATGATGCGCTCGATACCTGCTGCGGACGTGCACACGTTGAACGGTTCTCTTCAGGAAACGGATCCAGAGCTGAGTGACCTTGTCACTGCTGAACGGAAACGACAATTGAAAGGACTCGAGTTGATCGCATCTGAAAATTTCACTTCTCGCGCAGTATTAGAATGTTTGGGATCGTGTCTAACCAACAAGTATTCGGAGGGAATGCCCGGAGCGAGGTAAAACAAAATACCTATTTCGTTTTATTTATTAATTTATTTTTCGTCAATTGCTAATGCATTTTATATGATTATGTGTATTCCAGATACTATGGTGGGAACGTTTATATAGATAAAATTGAACTACTATGTCAGAAGCGAGCCTTAGAAGCTTTCAGTTTGGATCCGCAATTGTGGGGTTGCAATGTACAGCCCTATTCCGGATCGCCTGCCAATTTCGCGGTTTACACCGCATTGGTCGAGCCTCATGGCCGAATTATGGGTAAGAAAATCTGTTATTGTCACCCTAATTTAAATTTCCAAGAATAAAACTACGCTACTTTGCGTCATGTAATTGTCTGTTACGTCAATACCTTTGAAAAAAAAAATTGTGATAATCTTTGGTTCGACTTGTGACTTGGAAGATAAAACTCACGCTTTTGTTGATTTTCGTCACGTTTGATGTAATCGATGTTTTTCGTTCGAAATTACACTCCTGAATAAATATAATATTATCTAAATTATTATATAAGCATCTTATCGCTTTTTATTGTTCAATGTTTTTCTGTGTTAGGGCGGGAGAAATTAAAATTTATGTGATAAGTATATTTTCATAATAAGTTGTTTTCTTTCTCAGTCTCTATTCTTTCCTGGAATTTCTTCGTTAATTCGGACAAAATGCGGACATATTAATTGAACTAGATCATTTAAATACAATTTTGTGATTAATTTTATCTTCCGTTTCGTAGCAATTATTTGCAGTCGGAAATTCATTCAACGACTTCTTGCTTTTTGTGATTGTAAACATTATTTTATGTTTCCATTATTTTTTAAATATCCTGTCGATAGAGTCGTACGTCGGCACAAATTATTGTTTTTGTAATTTGGTAAAAAGTATTGTAGATTAGATTCTCTTCGGAATTTCAAACATTATTCAGTTAGCCAATGAGAAAATACTGTATAGTTGTTTGTAAACATGTTCACTTGTTTGAAAAAATAAATTGTAGACAGAGAAAATTGGGAGACGTACATTTTCGTATTTTGCTGTCGAGGCTGGTCTTTTGTGAAAAAATACGCCAAGTGGCAGAAAAAATAAAAGTTTTAAAGGCATATTTCGTCATTTGAATGAGGATCTACCATTTTAGTGTTTATATCACCGCCCTACTCTGAAATCAATTGAAAATTTCCTTTAAACCACCAATTTTGAGCCATTTGTTGCACGATGAAAATGATATATTTCATCCAATATTTTTAACTTTCAGAAATTTCAATTGTAAAGAAATTCCATCCCCCAAATTCTTCTTATGTAGGCATATAGGTATCTTCAACATTTTCTTTGTTAAAATTTTCAAGTTTTTGCTTCATTTTAATGAATTTATTACTCGTATTGACCTTTGAAATTATTTTCCGCTAGTTTCCATTGCTTATCATCGTTTTCTTTGGTCAATTTATTCGATAAAATTTTTATAATTCTAGTAAGCTAGTCACGTTACTTACGCTGAATTTTTCTTAATGAACGTAACGTTCAATTATCTTGCATCATTATATTTGCTTGGTTAGCTAATTCTGTATCTCGTGATAATGGTACAATTAACGCACGTGACTATTGCATAGCCGTTAGCAATTTTTTCAGAATTGTTCATCTTCCAAGGATGAACTTCATAACATCTGTATTGTGTAGTACATGTCATTCGATAGTATTCTCAGATCTCTATTCATTTTATGAAATTAAATATTTAATTTGTATTATATTTCAGTCCATTTTACGGCGTAGCTCTGGAAATTATAGGAATTTACATGCTTGTGATTTGTAAAATGTCCAAAATCTATAATTTTAATTGAACTTATGTCCATTCATTTTCATTTTGATCGCGTTTTTAGGAGTGGCAATGAAAATATTCGTTAAAAATTCTACAGAAACTCGTATTTTCTTTACTTTGGTATCGTCAAATTTGAAAAAAGCGATGGAAGTGGAAATTATTATAAATTCATTAAATTTATTCACTAATAGTTTTCCACATCTTACTCAAGAATCGTTTGCAGCAATATCTCTCGAGTGCTGTGATTGAATATAGAATTTTTGTTGCATGGTTGCATTCCCACTAAGCTCTTTATTTTAGCTCCATAGAAAATCATATCCGTGAATTTTCATTAATTAAATTGATTTTAAGAAATTTTACTATTTAATAAAATGTACAACTCATTTGAAGGGTTTAATCAATTTATTCAATAAATTTCTTACAATATTCTTGTTGACTGGTGACGTTACTTTTGTTGAAATTTTCGTAGCGAATGTTCAGTAATTTTGTATCTTCATATTTTCATAGTCAGTTGATCTTGAAAAGGGTGCAGTTTTCGCAGTTATTGTATTAATTATTGAAATTGTTACATAAACTTCGATTTCAGTTTTCCAATGTTGGAATTTTTAAGTTTACACCCTTTTCTCAATTAATAATTTTGCCAATGGATAGTTTCTGAATTTTAAAATTTTCGTATTTTTAATGCATTTTATAGTTTTATTTTCTGCCATCGTCGAAACTATTATTATTACGAAAATTAATCGATGAAATATTTATCAAAATTCTCGATCCTGTCAACTGTTTAGCTTGCCGCTCCTTTAGTTAGAGAAATTATAACATATTTGGCGGCGACTCTTTCATTGCATTTCTAATTTAATCCATTATTTGATGAAGCTCCTTGGATATATTCTGGACTGAGTGCTCTTGCTCTGAAGAAATATGAGAAATAAATAACTTTTTGTGGTTGCAAAGAAGATTCTTAGCGTAAATCAACGATTAGAGCGGTTTTTATACAAAAACTTACATGTTCTTGTCGACCTTCAAATTATTATATCATTATTTGTACTGAAAATAATTGACTTCAAGAATTACATTTAAAAATATCAAATTCTTCATTTATTAGGTAACCGCAGTCTCCTGTGTACTGTTTATTAATGTTTTCTTTAAGAAAGTTTAATTTTTCATTTGAATATGATTTTTTGAATTTTCTTTGAAATTTAAAAAACTTAATTCACATTTTGGTTTCATTCTAGATAGTTTTCTGTTATTTTTCCTGTTGTAAATATTGAAATGTGATAATTTCTCTTAATCGTATGGCCAGTTACTCCTCTCTAATATTTTTATGACTCGTACCTGTTAGACTTTTAGCTCTAAGCACAATATTCCTTGAACGTAATTCGAGATGCTTGATTTCTGTGATCGTTGATTATTTTTAGGTCTTGATTTATTCGATGGTGGTCATCTAACGCACGGCTTCATGACCAGCAAGAAGAAAATATCGGCCACGTCGATTTTCTTCGAATCCATGCCCTATAAAGTCAATCCGCTCACTGGTTTAATCGATTACGATAAATTAGCCGAAACTGCTCGCCTATTTAAGCCGCAGTTAATTATCGCTGGTACATATTCCGCGAATTTTATTTTTTCAAATACGAACGTGTAACTCGATTTGAGTTAATTATCTCAACTTTGCAGGTACCACATGTTATTCAAGATGTTTAGATTACAAACGATACCGGGAGATTTGCGACGAGAATGACAGCATTATGTTCGCTGACATGTCTCACATAAGTGGCCTCGTTGCTGCTGGTGTGATTCCATCTCCATTCGAGTATGCAGATGTGGTCAGCTCGACAACGCATAAAACATTGAGAGGGCCTCGTGCTGGAATTATATTCTTCAGAAAAGGTAAATTTTGTGCTGTTGTCTTAATTGTTACTTTTTTGAAGGCATTACAGGAAACGTAGAGTTACGTATGGACCTGTTTAAAGTCTGCTGCGCTTTCTCATCACATAACAGTAAGAAGTTGAAGGTCGTTGTATTTGCCAGTCTTCATTCTGTCATTGGTTTTTTTCAGGGTTGCTCCATGATTAATATCAAAAATCTTTAAAATGTTCAAATTTTCCATTTTTCAGTCATGAAAAATCCCAAGAAACCCCTAGGCCAATACTTGAACGTGTTTTGTCGAAAAAAAAGAAAGTTTTTCATTTTTTTCCTATTTACCTCAATCAACATGTATAATTCATGTTTTGTGGCTGTTATCATTGAGTGAGTTCTTTACTCGGATCTTTATTATCAGAAAGACGATTTTATCGAATGTTACCTCACTCAATTATGATTCTTCTACATATAATTGTATATTACTCTTTATTTTTCCTCGTACCTACGTACGTTGTATTTCAGTGTTAGTTATTTCTGGAAGTTTTGAATTCAAAAGACTCGTAAAGAACGTTAAAAGTTTCAGAAATTCTCAAAACTTCAAAGATACATAGAAAATTCCTAAATATTTTTTCGAACTTTCAAAAATCTCTTGATCTAAAGATAAATCTCCATACTGGTAACACTGTTTATTTTGTAGAATGTAGTTCTCCATATCTCCCACTTTTAGAATCACTTTATTGTTTTTAGAGGAGTAAAGGTAATCTTATTCGAACGAAATGGTTGGGGAGGTTGGAGTGAAAGTGAGCAAATGAGTAAAAATCAGCCTCCGCCTCAACATTCACTCGTCTTCAGCTACATTGTACTCTTCATGATTGTGTCTTGATCATAACTAATTTTCTTTCTTATAAATTTTTTTTTTTTTAATTCCTTTTATTTTTCTTTGTCTTGTTTCTGTAGGCGTTAAGAAAATCGGTAAAAATGGCGAAAAAATTATGTACGATTACGAGGAGAAAATCAATAACGCTGTGTTTCCTAGTTTACAAGGTGGGCCTCACAATAACGCGATTGCCGGCATCGCAACCGCCATGTTACAAGCCAAAAGTCCAGATTTTCGTAAATACCAAGAACAAGTCATAACGAATGCGAAACGATTGTCCGCCGAACTGGAGAAATTAGGCTTTTTCGTCGTTACTGGTGGCACTGACGTACATCTAATACTGATTGATGCGGTGAAATCATTTAAAGTTACCGGCTCCAAAGCGGAGTATTTACTCGAACTGGTGGATATTGCTTGCAACAAAAATACCAGTAATTTTTCGCGCATCTCTTTTCTCTTCGTGGCTGATGAGTACGTTCGTACGAAGTTACGTGTGCGTAATATTCTTATGATTTTCTTTTTCTTCTTGCAGTACCCGGTGACAAAAGTGCTTTGAATCCGAGCGGTATTCGTCTTGGTACGCCAGCAATAACCACTCGTGGTTTGAAAGAAGACGATATGGCAGTTGTCGCGTCTTTTTTGCATAAAGGTGAGTGTTTTCTCAGTTTTGTCTTCTCTGTTCTCCCCCCCCCCCTAGTATTACTCGTAAATTATTCCATGAATTTATTTTCTTTCTTCCGCAGGATTACTTCTTGCTCAAGAAGCACAAGCGTTATCTGGTCCAAAATTAGTCGACTTTAAATCGGTGCTGACGAAAAACGAAACGATTGTCGAAAAAGTTGAAAATTTGAAGAATGAAGTTCAGTCATTCGCCGATAAATTTTTCATTCCTGGTTATGAAAATTGATAATCTTTTTTTTTTTTTTCTTTTATATCACATTGTCCATATTTTCATATCGGTACAGTGTAATTCTCCGTGCTAATTTTACACCAACTTCTGTTAAATTACATTTTTTTTAAATTCTTTTATTGCGACTTTGTCATTTGTTAATGATTGGCCTCTATGAGAGTTATCGTGAAATTTTTGAAGTTTATGTTCACCGAACTTACGATTTGATGATTTGTAGTAGAAGATGTCTTAACTCAATTGATTAAAAAAAAAAAAAAAAAAAAAAAAAAACTAACGCAGCAGCAGCTCCGTTTTAAAAAGTATGTTTTTGAAACGTAGAAAATTGGTTACTAAAAAGTTATTAATAGGTCATAATTTGTTGAGATAATTTTATTAAATTTTGTAGCTGTTGACGTAAAATTACGCAATTAAAAACAATTCCCTCTTTCAAAATCGAAAGAAAAATAGATTTTTTGGAAGTAACTTCCGGTCGATCGGCGTCAGAATTGCTAGCATGTTGCAATAAATTATAGTAACATTATTTGCAAGCTTTTTGATTATTGGTTCAGAATCGAGCATTTTATAGTCAAAATAATATCCAAGGAGTTTTCTTTATGTTTTTCTCATTTTTCTCTTATTGTAATTTTTGAAAAAAATAATATTGATATTTCAGAATAACCGATAAAAACCGATTCTTTTTGGTTATTATTCGGGTTAATGGTTATTGGTTATGTGAAATTGGTTTGTTGTGGTTAATAGGTGCCAAATCAATGATTTCAGTTTGTTTAGGTTTTTAGTGGTTAATGTTCTGGCTATGGTTGTGGTTACAAGCCCTTTCTAAGAATAACCACTTACTTAGCATAAAATGGCTCTTTTCCCTCACTCACTCTGATTCTTGGTTTTCTTCCTCCTCCCTCATTTCATTTTCAAACCATTTATTTGACTGAGATATGTATAGGGGAAAATGGTACACAGTGGGATATTTTTTTCATTTTTGGCTGTGAATTTCCAAATTTTATTAGTTTTAAATTTAAAATATACCGTTGGAAAGAACTCATCTTTCTGCACTGATCAAGCTGCTTGATACCAAAAATCCATTAGTTAACAATTAGAGAGACATGATTATTAAAAAATCAAAAATTGTTTCACTGTGTACCGTTTGTAGTACACAGTGGGAAATTATGTGGTATACAGTGGAACTCAAACATAAATGTTAAATTACATAAAAAATATGCTATAACTGAGAAAAATAATTAGAGGTGCATAAATGGACTTCTATTTTGACAAATCATATTTAAAATTTAAGAATACAAATGTTTTTCTGCAAGTTAATAGAACTGCTAAATTAAAACTATAGAAAAAAAATTAAAGTTATTTGAATAAAACTTAAAACTGTAAACTAAATTATTAAAATAAATATTGGAATCATAATTCACCTCAATAACCCCAGAAAACCTTCAAAATATCAACAAAAAAAAAAACTAGTGTAGCAATCATTGTAAGAAAAAGTAGGGATTTGAGAAAGAAAATGAATTTTGGTGGTCACATTAATTGTCTGTAACTTCATATGCGTAAATGGTATGTTATAATTATATGAAATTTGTTAGCTGCTGAAAAAAATATTAAACAATGTTGTGGAATACCTTGTTGTGAGAGATATTCACACAAGAAGGTCTTCAACAGAGCTTGCGTGTTCTGCCACTTCGTACTGTAAATTACAGGAGAGCCAAATCCTTGGCAAACACTGGCAGTTTTGTAGCCAGTTTCGAGAGTTTATAAACCAAATTTGGCACACGCACACAGACACACATACATACGTATATGTACGTAATTATGTCATACATTACGTCATTTTTTGCCTCCGTTGAGGTGATAAGAAACAACACAGCACGTTTGGTACCGGGCTGTTACATCACCGAGATTGTTATCAGGTAATTGATCATGGCCCATGCAATGTATCTTACCTGTACGTACGTACAGGTATAAACATACAAACGCATAAGTGTATTTATGTTTTAACGTCATAGAGACAATTATTGCCAGCCTTTGGATGGCGACTGTTCTCAAGGGGTGCAACCCCCTATTACCTCATATGAGTAATGTCCCCACAGCTACTCTCCCCAGTTTTTGCGCCACAAAAATGATGAGTTGCATGCCTGGAGGGACTCATCGAGTTTACTGCTGCCTCGGGTCCTTGTTTTTTCACCATCAATCTCGTTCATAAAGTTGCATTTTTCCTTCATCTATATAGTAAAATTTTAAACTTTTTTTTCTCTTTTAACACATTTTTATTGTTGTTGTTCTTGCTACTTTTTTTTTTTTTTTGAAGCTCGTTCTATTTTTGGAAAAAAAAATTTAATGCTACAAATTGACTATAAAACTTTCAGTAGTTGGCAGTACTCATGAGGCAAGTAAAAACATTAGGAAAAAATGTGGCATGCAGTTGGCCTATAATTCATATTGACAGAGCTATAAAAGTTTCGAGTCTGTAATATTTTCAAAAAATGTAATTTAGTCTATTCGTTATATTGTTACAACTTTAAGATTTTGTTTATTTTATAAGTATTTATTCTACCGAAACAAGGTACTAAAGTTCAGTGTGGTAGAAAGGAAATTTGGGCCATTGAATAAAGTAACAAAAATCCTTCACCTAAGTGTGAGTTATATCCACCATTTCCAATTTTAAACAATATATATACTATAATTATATTACATAATAATTATTTTGGATTCCTACAACTTAACTCAGTGATCCTAAAGGCATGTAATTAAGAATGGGCTTTTTCGGCTTTTCCCCATTACAGGTTAAGAGACTGTTGAACAAATTCGTCTTAAAATAAAATCGCTCTCGTAACTCAATCTTCTTGGTTTAAATTCAAAAGAAATTTTTTCAATGATTCTAAGAAATGATACCATCAATGTATGAAATTTTATTTTATTGTTTTTTTTTTTTTTTGAAGAAAAAATTTTCTTCGAATTTTCTTTTACCTGTGTAAAGTAATATCAGTAAGTTGAAAATATCATTTTTCTGCTTTGAATTTGGATTAATCATCTCTTGAAAAATGAAAACAACTTTAAAAAGTCATCTAAAATTGTGTCACATTTACTAATATTTGTCATCATTTTCCACCATCAGTCCATCCTCTTCACTACTCATTAAACTTTCAACTTGAAATTGCAAAAAAAAAAATTTTTCTAAAACATTCTGTAATTCTTTCACAGACATATGCAATGCACATAACATTTATTTTGAAAAAAAGTTTAAAGAAAAGATTTGAGGGTAATACGAGAACATTTTTCCTAGAATTTAAGTATGATTTTGATTACTATAAAAAACGACTATATGCCCAAGTAAAACATTCAAAAACCATTGGTAAAATAAGTAAAATAACTATTGATAAACAACATAATGAAACTTTTAGGAAACATTTGAATTTGAACTTATATAAAAAATATAATTAGAAACTGTAAATTAAATTCTGTCCTAAATGAAACTCATCATTTGAATCTCAAGTTTGGTAATAGTTTTTACAAAAAAAAAAGAAATTTTTGTTGGGAAATGATCCCACACTCCCTCATAACATTACATTAATTATTCATATGCAGGCATAACCTGTAAACATAATAAATAATATATTTTTGTGATTTCTTATTGGCAGCACTGATTTTATATATTGGAAATGATTTGACTCTTGTGAGAAATAATGATATTAAATGTATAATTCGTTCACGACAATGACTCCGATTCTTTTGACTCTCGTTCACCATCTGTAACAATTCTTTTTATCCGTGATATATCTTGGAACTTAACCTAAATTATATTTGTATTTTTGTGCTATCGTCATTTGTGATATTGCTGAAGACTGTCAACTGTCTTAGATATAATAATATACATTCGATCTCGTTTTTACATATGTCTGATTTATTTCAAGTTTGTCTTTTATTCTGATTCGTATTTGGTGTTCATCTTGATTCATCGGAATCGTGTGTGTGACTCAGTTATGAGTAATTAAGTTTGATAATCTCACAGGTTATGGGCCCAGCACGTCAGTTGCTCATAACTAGAAGCAGACCATGTGGTTCCCATTGTTCAACTGAAGCAGAATTCGACAGCAATTAGTTGCCTGGTAATTGTTCATGTTATTTTACTAATTTGTGTATGCATAAATGCTATACAGGCCAGAAATTTGCTGCTTCCATTACTCTTAAATTGCTTGCTCGCTGTGGCTTTGTGCCTGAAACGTAATTTTTCGTTGCTGATTTATTGTTACTGTGCAACTGTGATATTCTCGCGAGATGGATGGTGAAAGAAAATGGAACGTAGAACCATTCAACGGCAAAAATGGTAGGACAAGGAAATTCCGGATCGATCTTCTACTACGTAAGGAATCTTTATTTGATATTGTTCATAGTGCTGTTCCATCTGGTCATAGTCGTAATGATGCCTGGTAGGTTAAAAATGCCAAGGCCATGTTCTTCATTTCTAATTATGTTGATGATCATTTTATTGAGATCATACAGACGTACGATATGGCAAATACAATGTACAAGGCCTTAACAAATTTGTCCGGTGCTGAAAATGATCAAACTCTTGTTCACTTGCGATCTAAACTCTACTCGAAACGCTTTATCATGGGTGCTGATTTGCAGAAATATCTCCTAGAATTTTGTGCTGAGTGTCAGCGGATTGCTGAATTGGGTGATATGTCTACGATAAAACAATTCATTTTGGTGTTGCTGAGATCATTACCAGCTGATTACCGTCCTGTTAAAATTGTGTTAGAGGATGCCAAAAATGTATCATGGGATTTCATCTTTGGTAAATTAATTAATTTTCAACGTGAATTAAATGTTGATAAACCATCACTCAAACATGTATCATCACCAAATCAAAACCCTTCTTCAGAAATTGTTTCTGCTGAAGAGAATGCTTTTGGTCTTAATAGTCAGCGCAATTATCATAATAATAATTTTAATAATTTTAATTCAAACCTTCGTGGTAATCATCGAGGCAATTTCAACGGTTGTAATTTCAGAAGCCGTGACTTGAGTAACAGTGATAGTAGGAATAGTACATCGAATGGAAATGGTAGTCAGGATAGTACGTACGATACAGGATCATTAGTTAATGGTTATAAGAATAATAATAGTAATAATGTCGACAGTAATAATGGAAACTCTAATACATATCGTAGTAATTATAATGTTCGATGCCACTTTTGCAAAAAGTTAGGTCATATGTCCCGTAACTGTTACTCAAAGAATAATAGTGGATCTGGAAATCTTAATCGATCCAATGTTAACAATAATTCTAACAGGAACTCTCAGTCTTATAATGTCTCGCCTGATGATAATGATGGTTTGAATAATGATGTGTCTCATGAAAGTTCTGAGACTGGTTATAATTTCTCTTTAAATGCTGATAGTTCTGTCATGATGTGTGGAAATCTGAAATCACTTCGTGTTTCATTTGTATTGGATTCTGGTTGTACCACTCATATTATCAATGATATGTCACTTTTCTCTGAAGTTATTGAATTGAATAACCCTATGCCTGTAATGGTTGCCAAGAAAGGTGTATCTCTGATGATTTTGGCTGTAGGTACTGTTAAATTAAAAACTCTTTCTGGCACTGAGATAAACTTACATAATGTACGATATCCAATGGATCTACCAACCAATTTATTATCGGTAAAACTGTTAGCCCAGTCTGGTTGTGTTACGATTTTTAAAGAGGATTTGGTAGACATAAAAATAAATAATAAAGTAATAATGACCGGGAAAAGTACTCCTTCTGATTTATATAAAATAGAATTTTACCGTAATGTAATAGAAACATGTAATTTAACCGAAAATAGAAACAAAACAAAGATGGAGTTGTGGCACAAACGTCTTGCTCATTTAAATCTTAATGATAAAAAATTAATGTCGAACAAAGGTCTAATACCCAAAATTGAGTCTCATGAGTGATTGTTGTGTGAGCCCTGTGTCATGGGGAAACAACATTGCAAAAATTTTGAACGCCACGATAAAAACAGTAGGAGGCCACTGGATCTCATCCATACTGATCTATGTGGACCAATTAATCTTGTGTCATATAATAATAAGAAATATTTTTTAACTTTCATTGACGACTTTACAAATTTCACATTTGTTTATATGTTAAATAATAAAACAGAGGTATTAGGGAAATTCAGAGAATATAGTGAATTAGTAACAAATAAATTCAATACGAATATTAAACGTTTGAGGTGTGACCGGGGCACTGAATATTTAAATGTAAATTTTCGTGAATTTTGTGTCGAAAAAGGGATTCAATTGGAACCCACAGTAGGCCACTGCCCTCAGCAGAATGATAAAGCAGAGAGAGTGAATCGCACGCTGTGTGAACGTGCTAGGACTCTAATATATGAAAGCAGTCTGGACAAAATTTATTGGAACGAAGCTGTAATGTGCTCAGCTTTTATAATTAATAGATGCCCTACTCTAAAAGATTTTGTTCCATATGAAAGATGACATCGCACAAAATTCGATTATAATAAATTAAAAGTGTTTGGCTGCGACACTTACATGTTAAAACTACTCGCACAATTCTAGTAAATTTGATCCTAAAAGTTTGAAATTAAAAATGATAGGCTACGCTCCGGCCGGTTATAAGTTATTGGACGAGACTAAACAGAAATTGCATCTATCTAGAGATGTTGAATTCTTTGAAGATAGTATTAATAATAATAAAACTAAATATAATAAAAATGACATAATTATGAGATAGGTTGATAGTACTAATGTGGAGAATATAGAAGTAGATGGAGACATAAATGTTCCATCATGTAGTAATAATGTGTTCAATTTTGATTATGAGGATGTAATTCACACTTGTTATAATATTGCTATTCAAACTGAAAGTGATTGTCTGGCAACATTCAAGGATGCGCCGAAATCTCCAAATGCAAATCTGTGGACGAAGGCTACTGAAGATGAAATTGGAGCACTTACAACCAACGATACTTGGAAGGTTGTGAGACGACCAATTACAGATCCGACAATCACATGCAGGTGGTTATTTACTAAGAAATATGATTCTTTGGGAAATGTACTATATAAAGCCCGACTTGTTGCGAGGGGTTTCCAGCAACGAAGGGGATTTAATTTTGAGAACATTTATGCACCTGTTGCCAAATTGTCCACAGTACGAACCCTCCTAGCCATTAGTAATCGTTATAAATTTTTCATTCAACAAATCGATATCTATAGTGCCTTTTTAAATGGAAAAGTGACTGAAAACATTTACTTAGAAATTCCTGAAGGTATCGAAAATTCTTGTGACCGAAATAATAATGTACTTAAATTAAATAGATCCATATATGGGTTAAAACAGTCGCCCAAAATCTGGAACACTATGTTCCACAAATTTCTGTTAACATTAAATTTTGTACCAGGCAAAGCTGATGATTGCTTATATATATATCAGGATAGGTCGAATATTTTATACTTAATAACGTATGTAGATGATATAATCATCAGCTCAAACAATAATAATTTAATAAAATATTTTAAAAATAAAATTAATCAAAAATTCAAAAGTAAAGAACTGGGAGAAGTAAATAAATATCTTGGAATTAACGTAAAGTATGATCGTGAGAAAGGTACTTTAAATCTAAATCAAAAATCCTTAATTGAATCTGTCTCAAAAAGATTTGGTGTTACAAATTGCCAACCAACCTATTCTCCGATCGAGCTGAAGCTCCAGTTAGAAAGGGATTTAAATAGTATGGATCACACTTTGAATAACAAATATCAGCAATTACTTGGATGCTTCATGTACATCATGTTGGGGTCTCGCCCAGATATCTGTTTTTCAATATCATACTTTAGCCAATACCAGAGCGCAGCCTCAAATGAGCACTTTAAATACTTATTAAGAGTTTTGAAATATCTAAATACAACTAAAGACTTTGAAATAAAATATAACAGACAGTTTAATAATAAATATATTTTAGAATTGTATTCTGATGCTGATTGGGCAAATTGTGTTTCCACTTGTAGGTCATTTTCCAGTTTTTGTGTTCAAATTTATGGATGCTTGGTTTCATGGTCTAGTAGGAAGCAACCCACAGTTGCACTCTCAAATACTGAGAGTGAGTTGATCGCCTTGTGCGAATCCACTTCCGAAGGACTTTGGTTTAAAAATTTATTAAATGACTTTTGGCTTAACCAAGACTTCAAATCTGTGATTTTCGAAGACAATCAAAGTTGTCTCTGTCTCATCAAATCTGGAGAGTGGAATTCAAGTAGATCTAAACACATAGACACAAAATATAGATTTAAATTTATGTATGTTGACAAGTCTTTTGACTATATTTATATTCCAACTAATTCTCAGCTGGGTGACCCCTTCACAAAGGGTCTTCCTGTTCCAGCCTTTAGGAAATTTGTAAACTTATTGAATATTATGTGATGTAACCTAAATGTGACATGGAATTAATTAATGGTGATTTATGTTTAATACTTTTATTTGTGATTTATATATGTTTATCTTTGACAAGCTGTGATTATGCAAAACTGTGATATCTTTAATTATTTTTATTTAATTTTTACATTTGTTCAAATCATCTCTGATTTGAGGGGGGTCTGTGAGAAATAATGATATTAAATGTATAATTCGTTCACGACAATGACTCCGATTCTTTTGACTCTTGTTCACCATCTGTAACAATTCTTTTTATCCGTGATATATCTTGGAACTTAACCTAAATTATATTTGTATTTTTGTGCTATCGTCATTCGTGATATTGCTGAAGACTGTCAACTGTCTTAGATATAATAATATATATTTGATCTCATTTTTACATATGTCTGATTTATTTCAAGTTTGTCTTTTATTCTGATTCGTATTTGGTGTTCATCTTGATTCATCGGAATCGTGTGTGTGACTCAGTTATGAGTAATTAAGTTTGATAATCTCACAACTCTAACAAACTTTCAATTTGTCGTTTATGTTTTTGTACCTTGGAGAAATACACATGTGATAGTTCTAAAAAATGTTTCTTTTCATGTTTGATCTTCAACCTCTCCCCAACATGTTAGCAGAACGCGTTTTTTAATTAAAGAAACGTGTTGATTCTTGAATTCAAAAAATTTTTTTTTCACTGTGTGTGAAAGGTTGCGTGCCATTAAATTGGTTGTGTTTCATACTTTTAATGTTTTAATACTTGAGTAATGTAGAATCAAACCCTGCCATCTTCCAAAAAGTAAATTTTTCAGGACAGATGAAAAATGTTTTGTGGATGCAGCATGCATGGTAGGGAACGTCTGAAGTGGACTAAGGGAAGTGTGCGCAAATACTTTATTGGTAATATGTCAAGTTTTCACTTTTTCACATCTTCACTACCTTGAGAGCCATTTGAAAAAAAAAAAGAAGAAATTATTGATAATATAAATTATTTGTAAAAAAGGTACAAAATTTGAACATTTTACACAAACATAAAAACAAAAACGTTGAGAAATGATTGGTAATGTAAATTATTTGTAAAAAAGGTACAAAATTTGAACATTTTAAGCAAACATAAAAACAGAAACGTTGCATTATAAGTTTTGGCGTATTTTTACCATCTAAACGAAAGAATTTTCTGTGTAACTTGGTAGAATCTCTTATGAAAAGCTGTCTGTTTTTTGAAGGAAACTTTTCCACATTCTAAATCCTTCCATGTATTCCTACCATGCACACAATTCAACTTTAATGGTGGACCAAGTGGTAGATACCTATAAGATACCATGATTATTATTAATACCTTACATTTCCTAGTAAGTAGGTAGTAATACTTTACAACTGTAAACACATACTTTTGCTTTTTATTGATGGTATGTTTCCAAGTAGATCAATCAACTCGAACCTTTCTTGCAGCCTTGCGTTCAACAGGCACAACTTTCCGTTCCATAGCATTAATAAATTTGAAAATTATGCAAGTTTTTGATCCGTTACCGATGATTTATACCCAATTATTGTTCCCAGTACACACATCAGATTATAAATGGTGATAACGAAGGCAAAGCCACATACACACTATACAAAAAACCACTCTGGATCAATGCAAATCAGAAAAATAGTTTGTAGAAGTTCACCAGAATGCGTTGAAATTGTTTTTTTTGTTAAATTTGTGATCAGATCGAACGAGAAAAGTATCTTTTTATTTAAAAATAACGAAATTCACAACACCATATTTTATTAGATGTACGTCAATCGACGTTAAGATTCGAACAACTTATTTATCACAAAAAGAATTACAGACAAAGCGAATCGGCGTTCGGCTAATGGCGATTCAGTGTAGCCACCGTTGGTAACAAAATGTACAACTAGATATATGAGGTAGTGTGCAGGTTTGCCAAAAGCATGAGTTAAATCAATATTTTTAGATGGCGGGTTTTGATACAAACTCTAAATTTTGATCGCACATTTAACACACTTAGAGGGCAGTTTGGAGGGTTTTGATGATGCAGGCTTGTAGCCCTGGGCAAGAAGTAACAAAAACTGTCAAAACATGAAAATCACATTTTTGTGTACATGGTGGGGTTTGATTCTACATTCCTCACTTGTGAATTTGTGAATCTTTGTTGAAAACGTAAGTCATTTGTTAAACTTTGTCAACTGTGTGTTATGTAAAAATTATTACTTTTTTAAAAAATAGTTCCAGTTTTCTTGTTTGGAAATTTTAACAAACTCTTTTTGATACGTCATTCAGTTATCTTGAAATATTAAATAAGTACAATGATCAATTTTTAGGCAACAACTTTGTCATCGAAATTGAAGGTTTGGAAAAAACAAATCATCTACGAAAGTAATCTTTAGTATGTTAAACCATCGAATCGTGTCAAAAGTGAATGGAGAATCTTCATGCTGAATTAAGCATTCAATTTGCATTTTTGGGCCTAGCAGCGGTGGTTTTTGAGAATTTCAATGGAGAATTTGGTATCTGGACTTAGTGTCATCAATGGAAAACCATCAGAAATTGAGCAGGATGAGTCATAATTTATTTTATAGTCATTTGTATTGCTTTATTCATAACCAATTTTCCATCATTTCATTGCAGAACTCACTTTTTGGGCAATTTTTTACATGATTATTGATCCAGATTATATATGTTTGTGATCAATATTTGATATAGTCAAAACTTGCATGAAATAGGAAAGCTTTCTTTTGTTGCCGTTGTTAAATACTTAAATACCTAAATCGAAAGTAGCCATTGGAACTTGCACACGTCCAAATAGGAAACCAGAGTTGGTCTCTCCAGACACAATAGATCCATTCTCACAAGGAATCTATGGTGATAAATATGTTTTGATCTCTGTAGATCATGTGACAAAATATACTTTTGTCATGCCAATTGAAAAGAAATCAAAGGTATTTGAAGAATTCAAAAAATTATATTTAAAATTAAAATCAAAATTTCTTGATTGTCCTATTGCAACTTTGGGTTGTGACAATGCTAGTGAATATCTAGATGCACACATGAAGTCCTTTTGTGAGAAAAAAGGGGCTGTATTGGATCCAGTGGTTCCATATTCCCCTGAGTTGAATGCGACTGCCAAAAGGCAGAACCAAACAATCATATATTGTGTCAGAGCTATTCTCATTGACGCAAACCTGGACTTTACCTTTTGGTCCTTAGCTGTTGTTGCAGCTGTATACATAATAAATAGGAGTCCCACATGGACAAATATTAATAATTCTACTGCCTTCAAATTGTTTTACAACCACAAACTGGACATTTCAAATTTAGGAGTCTTTGGAGCTTTGGCTCAATGACACATACCACTCCGAATCAAATAATAACAGGCTACTAAAAATAAAAGAAAATGTGTCAAATCCGAACACCCAAAACTCACACAAGGCATTTTTGTAGGGTATACCACAAGTGGTTATTGCATTAGGGACCCATTACTGAAAAAATTACCAGTCACTTGTGATATCAGGTTTGACCAAACAAAAAATATAATAGAATTAATTAATAATAACAACATAAATGATCAGGTGGCAGAATATGAAAACAACACCAAGGAAACTCCAGTTCTGTTGAATCTTATCCATACAAGTAGCAACCTTTACATTGAGGACTGTGTCTCTCAAACTCTTAAGAAGTGCAAACAAATCCTTTTTTTGGATCATTGGCTTCAGGCCACTGAGGATGAGTTGAAATCCTTAGACAAAATGGATATCTGGCAAATTGTCCTAAAGGAGAAAAATGTGAGATTTGTTAATTCAAAATGGAGTTTCACCACCAAGCCTAATAACACAGGCATTCACATACCCAAAGTAAGATTGGTTGTAAGGGGTGTGGGGACTCACTGGTATGAGGTAAGGGGCTCAGACCTCTCAACAACAATTGCCGCCCCAAAGTGCAGGCAAATAATCGTCCTCGTGACGTTAAACCACACAAAATATGTTTGATCGTAATTACCTGCAAGTACATGCAGGTAATGTACGAGTACCGAATTGTGACATCACTAAACAATGTCACGATCTGTACATGAACCGGCCAGCCATCCCTTATCATGATAGGAGATGATGCGACCTGGCCGCCCTCACCGACGTACGTATTATCTTACGTACGTGTGTTTGTGTGTGTGCAAATAAGCCGTATATAAACCACCCGAACTGGCTCTAAAATTGCCAGTGTTTGCCTTGGTTTTGGCTTACCCGTACTTGTGTACGAAGTGGCTGAGCACGCTTAAATTCTCTTGAATTTCCTTCTGGTGAGAATATCTCTCACAACAAGGTATTCCACAAGGGGATTTAAGGATTTAATTCTTTTCTCTTTTGCAAACATACACTCCTATTATTCAATACGGGTTGATCTGTTTAATTTTGTCAGTTGCTAATAAGTATGGTTTAAACCTCTTACAATTTGATATTGAAACAGCTTTCTTAAACTCACAAATAATATATCCAATTTTTTTAACTTCACCCAAAGGCAGTCAAATAGACAATAATCAATGCCTTAAATTAATGAAGTCTATTTAGGGACTAAAAACCTCATCCAAAAGTTGGTATGATCTTCTGAACTCAAGGGTAGTTCAAACTGGCTTCATCCAGTCAAAGATTGATTGTTGCCTGTACACAAGACAAAACAGTAATGGCTCTATGGCCTTTTTAATAGTCTATGTAGGCAACATGCTGCTTACTAACAACAATGATGAATGGATACAGGAATTAATAGGTATATTTAATAATTATTTCACAGTTGAAATAGAGTCAGACCCTAAATTCTTTATTGGTTTTGTAATTAACCGTGATATGGTACAAAAAATAGTCATTTTAACACAATTCAGGTACATAAATAAGATTCTCCAAAAATTAAAAATGACTGAATCAAAATCTATTTCAACACCTATGGAGACTAGGTTAAAGATAGATAAACCTACTAATGGTGCTAATGATACAGAGTATAAAGCAATGATAAGGAATTTATTGTATGTTGCGAGGTTAACAAGACTGGACATTGTATTTTCTATCAATTGCTTCTCTCGTTTTCAATCTGCATAAACCTCTGAAATAAAAAATTATGTTCAAAGAATAATTATGTTTTTGAAGTCAACTAGGGACTATGCTTTGGTTTTCCATTCAGACCAAACAAATATAAAAGTTTTTGTCGAAGTGTTATATGCCCCTGATGTTGACAATACACCCATAAATTTGAATAATATGGAGAAAGGATGCTCCATTTCTAGATACATGATTTTTGTTTGCGGTGAATTACTCAATTGGGCCATTCATTGGCAAAGAACAATTGTAGATTTGTCAACTGCAGCTGCATTAACTGCATTTCATGATGAACTAGACCATATCATTGGGGTCTGGAGATAAGTGGAGAGCATTTTTTCTATAACTGATCCAGTGCAGGTATTAGAAGACAATATTTCTGCATCTCGCATTGCATCTGAGGGTAGGGAGAAGCGATCCAAGTCTCTTGTGATCAAATATTATGCCTTGTTAGAGGTTTTTCAACAAAAAAGCATTCAATTTAATGATATACACTCTTCGGATCAACTTGCTGATGTCTTGACAAAAGCTCTTAATCAGAAAATGTTTAAACTTTTATTTTCAAAGATACTCCACAAAAGTTAACTTTTTGGCTAATTTCATTTTAATTGACATAGCCCTTCAAAATTTCTAATGGTTTGGATTTGCACTATGGATGTTTAGCACCTATTGAAAACCATGTGGTCCATAATTTGTTTCACCTTTCACTTTATTACACTTTCATTAGGTTCCTTGTAGCTGCACTACCTCCCTTACTGGTATCAGAATTCCCTTTAATATTCCATTGATTTCAACAATAATCTATGTCCTAATTATATGTATATCTGTCATAATTATATTTTTTATATATGATGAATGGGTGCTGAATCTCTCTCTGAATGTCTCATAAATTAATGTATATTAGATAAAATGAACGTTTATTGACATCTATGTATACACCATAATATAATTACTTTATATTTAAATCCGATACCAATTTTGAACAACTGAGTTCGGATTAAATACGTATTCGTTCGATTTACTTCATAAATAAACTTGAAAGAACTACGAAATTAAACATAATTTATTAAATGAAAAACGAAACATAACTAATATAATGTCGCCTTATTGATTACAGTAAAGGAATGAGTGTCACCTCGTGACCAGAAAACAACTTATGATAAAACAGCACATATAAAAACGACGAGAACTTGACTGATATGTATTTTGATGCCAGTAGTACGAACTTCTGTTATCTAACAAATTACCACACGTATAATACATTTCTAATCATCATCATGTATGTTACATGCTTATAATATTTCATGTGTATTTAGCTCTGTTTGATAGGATTACACTAACTTACACCAACCTACACCAGTAGGGATATTCCACAAATATTCAAGTAAAACTTGGCACAAAGTCACATAGCATTCCTACATTTGTGGAATCATCCTCCTGGTGTAGGTTGGTATAAGTTGGTGTAGTCCTATCAAACAGAGTTATAGTGAACTGTTTTGTTGGGATACGATTCTCCCACTCCCTCACGAACACACAGTTTGAACTTATACTCAAACTGTAAATCATATACTTGTAACATTTTTGCTTTTTGTATGTGGCAACACTGGTCATCGACTTAACCTTTTTTCCACCACTGCTCGATGGTGGTTGTTCTCCATTTGTCAGTTGTTGTTGCCACAATGTTGTGAATAAATCGTCTTTACAATGAAAGTGCATTTTCACTATTTTTGATTTAAAAGATCTTAACTCACCTCAATATGGTAGGCTGAGCAAGAAATTGTAAAGTGTAAAACGTAATTAGAATAAATTAATTGTGAAATCGTGTTAAAAGTTTTGTTTTATTCCACACAAAGTGAAAGGACATAGTGCCTTATAAATCCATCAAGCAAAGTGATAGGAAAAGTGAAAAATAAAAAGTGAAATTTTTGTAAAAGTAAAAGTGGAAAATTAAAGTTTTGAAAGTGTAATCAAATGAAATAAAATGTAATATAAAAATTAACGAAAACGACGTCGAATCTTTGGGCGCCAGTAAAAGTTGTCAAAGTTGAGAATTTGGAGGAAACAAATCAAGTTTCTAGAGGATCCTGTGGTTCGGTAAGCCGGTGCATCAAGCAAAAAGCAGTTAGCAGTTGTTTTTGCTATATTCCGGAGATAATCGTCAGTTGTTGTTGCCACGATTTTGTGAATAAATCGTCTTTACAATGAAAGTGCATTTTCACTATTTTTGATTTAAAAGATCTTAACTCACCTCAATACATTTTTATATGACGATCATTTTTTATGTAACTGTTGCTAGTCATAATGCTTTTGTAACATTTCATGCTTTATATGTTTAATTGTTTTTCTTTTTCATTATTTTATTATTTGCATCATTTAATTTGGTTGCCCGGAATTGTAGGTGGTGTTGGGAAATGATCCCACATTACCTCATAATGTTACATTAATTATTCATATGCATGCATAACCTGTAAACATGATAAATAATAATTTTTGTGCTTCCTTATTGGCAGCACTGATTTCCTATGTTGAAAATAATTTAACTCTAACAAAATTTCAGTTTGTAGTTTACATGTTTTTGTACTTCTTGGAAATACACATGTGATGGTTTTAAAAAGTGTTTCATTTCATATTAGATCTTCAACCTCTTCCCAACAATTTTTTCACAAGTCATTTTTGTTTTTTATAATTGTTGGGATACGATTCCCCTCACTCCCTCACAAACACAAACTCTACATTGACTAACACTGTATGTAACAGATATGTTACATTTATTTGTTTTACATGTGGCGACACTGATTGCCAACACAATATTCTTACCACCACTGCTCGACGGAGAATGTTCTCCATTTGTTAGTCGTTGTACTAACGTCGCTAATAAATCATTTTTCTAAGATGGAAGTCCGTGCTTATCTTTTCCGTGTAAAGTAATCAGAACTCACCTCAATATGGTAGCAGAGCTGCGGATCAGGAAAATAAGTGTGGTAATTAAAATGTGATAATTGTGTAATTAATTAAAAGTTAAAAGTTCGTGTTTCACGCAAAGTGAAAAGGCTTAGTGCCGTGTGATACCTCCACGCAAAGTGGTAGGAAAAGTGCAAAATTTGTGAACAAAAAGTTCGGTTCAGTGATTAAAGTAACTATCCTGAAAAGTTAAAAGTTTTAATTCAAGTAAATCAATAAAGAAAGTGAAATTTAATGAAAACAACGGTAAATTCTTGGGCGCCTGTGAAAACGTCGAAGTCGAGAGTCTGGAGAAAGCAGATCAGATACGAGAGGATTTTGTGGTTTGGTAGACCAGTGCATACAATCAAAAACGGTTGGCAATTGTTCATGCTGTGTTCCGGAGAATAAAACAGAGTAAGAAAATTGAAAATTCAAAAGTTGCAGAGTAAAATTGTCGAAGTTTGGTGTCATCTGGGTAAGAAAGCAGCAGAAAAACATCGAAAATACTACGAAAAGTGAACAAAAAAATAAAAGATAAGTAAAAAGTTTAGATTAATTAATCATTAATTCGTGTGATTTTACTCAAAATTAATTTAAAAAATTAAAATTTCGGTAACACAAAGCTAAATTTTGGTATACTTTCATGTAAATTCTTAACCAAATTTCAAGCAAAGTCGAAACTTGAAAGGTGGTTTCAATATCCTTTCAAACTTTATCTTGTTGGTCGAGAATTGTAGAAAAAGGAAATCTTTGTTGGATGAGCTTCATCGAATCCAACAAAAGAAAACCTACATTTATGAACATTGACATTGGTGACAGAATTTTTCCTGTTCACAAATAATAAAAGATCTTTTCAAATTGATGAAAGCTAATAGATTATTTCCTTTTCAGCAGTAATCTCTTTCATATTTTTGTTGAATGATTTTTGCACTGAACATTAATTCATATTTTAACGTGTTTAACAGAATCATCTGTGTTCTGAAACAAGACTTAAGGCTTTAACCAATTCGATTTCGAACATTTTTGGCGATAAAGTCAGAGTAATTTGATCGCTCAAGAAGCAGAAACAACGGCGGAGAGATCACCTCATCGTCGGCAAAGCATATTTAGTGAGATTTATTTTAAAACATTAATTAATTATTGAATGTTATACTATAATTTATTTAATTTGCATTCCCTATCGAGTGGTTGAGACCGTGTTGTTCATTATCGTGCGGTTGAGACCGTGTTACCCCCTAGATTTAAGTTTTCGTGTTTCTGAGGTAGCATCTAAATTCCCGAACATCCCAAATTTAATAATAAAATGTCACGATTTGACACAAAAAAGGTATTCGATGGAAGGAATTGTGATGCCTGGAGGACCACGATGGTCTCAACACTCTATGCAGAGGGATTATATCCGATTATGCAGGATGTTGAGACCGAAGTGCTATTTTTGGGACTGGAGTTGAACAATTTTTTAAACCCTGACTCTGGCAATGCTAGTTCAGCTAGTCGAATGGCATATTTTCAAAATCAAGAAAAAGGAAAGGCTTTAATCTATCAGGGATTAAACAACGAATTAATTGAAAGAGTAAATGATTTAAAAACGATAAATCAAATTCTAAAAGTCTTAGATGAAAGGTACAAAAGCTGCACGCAAGTCACATATATTAACGCGAAGCAGGCCTTTCAGAGATTAAAATTTAATAGTGATGGCAATATGAGAAGTTATTTAGATGTGTTTTCGAGATCAGCCCAAAAAATAAGGGACTGTGGTAAAACTTTAGATAAACAGGAGGAGATAGAACAACTTTTAATATCCCTGAACATGGACTATGACATGACAAGGCTGGAGATCAAAAAACAATTGAAACACTCCACGCCATGATGATTGAAAGGTCAGATAGGTTGTATGACGAGAAAAAGTCAAGATATAATAATAATAAATTTTGTAATTTCAACCAAAATAATAAGAATCAAAGATTTCAATATGGAGGAAATTACAATAGATATAATTACACAAATAGAAACCAAAACCGTAGTCAAAATGTAGATCAGGGGAAAATGACATATAATAATAATCAAAAGTCAGAAATGTCTCAGAACAATAATAATTATGAAAACAGAAAATATAATAATAATCAAAATCGAAATAATTTGCCAAGTTCAAATAACTTAGTATGTTTTAAGTGCCATGGCAAAGGGCACATAGCCAAAGTATGTCCGTCAAATAAAGAGGGTGCAAAACCCCAAGATAAATTAGATGGTCCTGCACAAAACACAAGATACGGACGAAACAATTCAAATAATAATAATAAAAATAAAAAGGAAAATTATGTTCAATGGTCTATGATGATCAGATATAAAGGTCATGAGCCGAACAAAAGCACAAATAATAATAAATTAATAAACTTGATCACATCTAAAGATACGAAGCAAGAGTCACACTCAGATTATGTCCCTCTTACTAAAAGAATAATGTTAGATGGTGGAGCTGTTGCTCACGTAATATCAGATTTGTCAAAACTGTCTAACCCAATAATGCTAGAAAAACCTATCGAGTTAGAATGTGCCATTCAAGACACCCTACTCATTGCCACACATATAGGAACTATGTTCATCAGAGTGGAAAATTCAGAGAGAAATCAAAAAGTAATAAGATTAAAAAATGTACATTATGTACCATCTCTAAACGTAGATCTAATGTCAGGGATTAAAATAACAGAAAACAGGGCGCTAGGCATAGATCAAAATTTCTCTGCAGCTCACATATACATCCATGGGACGGATGAAGTAATTTTTTCGGCCCCAAAAATAAGAGGTGTATACATGGTGAAGTACGAAATTGTACCAGAATCCACCGTTAATATTATAGAAAATGAACACGATTTAAATAGAATATGTCCTTATAATAACGAATCAAATAAATTGGCATGTATGCCTAATATAAATTCCCAAGATGAATGGATGGAATATGAAGTAGAAGAAGAAATTATAGAGGAAAGTCAGGAGGAGAACGAAGAGAATGGAGAGAATATTAATAATAATACACAAAAAAACACAACTAATAACAATAAAGATAATAATATTACAATAAATCCTAATGATGAATATCATAATAATAATACACAAGAGAATGAAACAAATGAAGGTGGAAGTGAAATGAACGAGGATGTCGGTATAAACACTAATAACAATATAATAAATGATAATGATATAATAAATGATGATCAAGAAGTCAACGAGAACATAGAAAAATTAAAAATAGATAAAAAAATGATATGGCATAGGAGATTGGGACACTTATCAGGAAAAAATTTAAAATTCTTGACAAAGGTCTCAAAAGGTATTCCAAACGGAATTACATTTCGTGATGACGAGTTCAGTCTGTGTAAGGTATGTGTGAAAGCTAATTCTAGAAGATTAGGACACGATGGAACTCGCACATGGCCAGAAAGGAAACTCGAGCTCATTTCATCAGATACAATGGGCCCTTCTCACCAGGCATATATGGTGAAAAGTATGTTTTGATATTCGTGGACCATGCCA
Organism: Ericerus pela; assembly: GCA_011428145.1. Lineage (NCBI taxonomy): Eukaryota > Metazoa > Arthropoda > Insecta > Hemiptera > Coccidae > Ericerus > Ericerus pela. The sequence goes on from WOFM01000005.1 coordinate 3,520,588, forward strand.
CAAAATATACTTTTATCTCCACTATCGAGAAAAAATCAATGGTTTTCGAGGAATTTAAAAAATTATACATGAAATTAAAGTCGAAATTCCCGGATCACCCAATAGCCACTTTAAGATGCGACAAGGCTAGGGAATATCTTGACTCGAATATGAAGACATTTTGAACCTCGAGCCTGTCGTTCCGTATTCACCAGAGTTGAATGTGATGGCTGAAAGGCAGAATCAAACGATTATGGCAAGGACAAGGGCTATATTGTTTGACTCCGATTTGGACTTCAGTTTTTGGTCATTGGCTGTTCTTACGGCTGTTTATGTAATAAACAGAAGCCCAACTAGGGCCAACAAATACCATAAGACCACTTTTGAAATGTTTTACGGCACAAAGCCGGACTTATCCAATATGAGAATTTTTGGGTTTCTCGCTCACAGGCATATTCCCATAGAGGTCTGTCAGCAACAAGCCACGAAAAATAAAAGAAAAAAAGCCAACAGTGAACACCCGAAATTAACCCAAAGATCCGATAAAGGAATTTTTGTAGGGTATACCAATAGTGGGTACTGTATAAGGGACCCATTAATAGACAAATCGCATGTAACATGCGATGTCAGATTTGATGAAACGAGAAACATAAAACAAATAGATAATTGTGAGAATGATAGCAAATTATATTATACGTTAGCTTATTATTCTCACATATCATATTTTGTGGTAACACTGTTTTTAGTCTTATTTGTAATCTGTGATTTTATGTTTGAAACCCAACTGTGATAATATATTTTGTGTGCCTCTTGTCGCTCATCAAACGTTGATGAATTAACATCTTCACCATCTTGTGTGAAAATAAAAGTTCGTGAAAGTGAATATTTGGTGTATTATTTATGTGTTCGTAATATGTGTGTTTGATCTTCTTTTAATGTCATCGTTCAACTAAAGTCTTTCGTCGTCGTATTTGTCTGGCTGGACCAGTTGATAATTCCTATTTCTTCACAGGTTATGGGCCCAGTTACCTGGATGTCAACGTGGTCGCCATTGTTATAATTTGTCAATGTTGTGCTGTCGAATCCTGATCGCTTCTCCCAAGTAGTAACCATGTCTGCTAATTTATTTTTCGTCTTTTAATATGTTCGCTTCTCGCTGTTCCTGTGATCTCGTTCGAGTTGATTCGTTGGTCGACGCATCTGATAGTTGCTGAAATTGCTGTTTGCGGTGCAACTGATCGTTGTTACCTGTTTTCGAGATGGACGTTAGGAAGCTGAATAATATTGAACCGTTTAATGGGCGAAATGGCAGAACCTGGAAGTTCCGGATGGAGCTGTTGTTGGCGAAGGAATGTTTGGGTAATATAATAACTGATTCTTTACCGACTGTTCGTAATAGGGGAGATAATTGGTCAAAGGAAAATGCGAAGGCGATGTTCCTGATCGCAAATAATGTGACTGACGAGTACCTGGAGATGATACAAACGTACACGATGGCAAAAGAGATGTTTCATGTGCTGACTAGTTTAATTGACAACGGAAATGACCAGACGCTGATGGACTTACGAGGAGAATTGTATGCTAAACGGTATGTTTTTGGTGCTGATTTGCAGAAGTATCTTCTTGATTTTTGTGCTCAATGTTGTCGTTTGACCGCACTGGGAGACTTGACAACCGTGAAGCAGTTTATCCTGGTGTTGCTGAGATCACTGCCCACCGAATTTTGTCCGATCAAAGTTGTTCTGGAGGATGCAGAAGTCGTCACCTGGGATGGAGTGTTCATGAGGCTGAACAATTTCCAGCGTGAACTATCTTCGGATAGCAAGTCGACTGTTAGAGGTAATTCTCTGAATCCTGTGTCACTAAAACCTTCATCAGTACCTGTTGCTGGTGAAGAGAATCTGTTCTTTGGTAACCATAAAAATGTCGGTCGTAATTCTGGTAATTTTAATAATCGTTTCAATCGTGGCCAGTCGCAAAATCGAAACAATAATCGTGGTTTTAATCGAGGAAGAGTTCACAATAATAATAATAATAATAATTTTCACAATTCGTCTTCTGATGTTGAAGATCGAAATTTTAATAATAATAATCACAATTTAGGTTCACAGAATAATAATTTTAATAATAATGGTCGTAATTGTAGTAATGATAGTGGTCAGTCTAAGATCAAATGTCATTTCTGCAACAAAATTGGGCATATATCTCGTAATTGTTTTGTTAAGAATAGGAATAACAATAATTAAGATAATCACAATCACAATCACAATCACAATCACAATCACAATAATAATAATTTTAGTAGATCCTATGATCCTAATGGTAATTCTAATAGGAATTCTGCACAAATGTGTAACAATAATAATAATGTTAATGACGGATGCTCTGAATTGGGCTTTAGTTTCACAGTTAATAATAATAATAATAGTAAAATTGATGATTTTGAGATTAATAAAGATGATAGTTTAATCCCTCGAACCACATTTGTTGTCGATAGTGGATGCACAATTCATATTATAAATGATATTAACCTGTTCAGTGAGTACATCGAATTAATTCACCCTCATAATATTTGGGTTGCGAAAAAGGGAGTCTCGCTTTCCGTCACGTCTGTGGGTACGGTGAAATTGAAATTGTTAAATGGAATTTTAATCGAATTAAAGAATGTAAGGTATGCTCGGGAGCTGCCACAAAATCTGCTTTCTGTGAAACGAATGAGCAAGTTGGGTTTTGATACTCTGTTTAGAGAGGAATCAGTTGAGGTCATCCAACGCTGCAGTGGGAAAATTGTAACCACTGGGGTTAGCGTGGACTCAGATTTGTACACGATTGATTTTTTGAAAATGTCAAGTCAATCGTGCAATCTGACGTTGGAGGATGAATCAAGCCCACTGACTGTGTGGCATAGGCGCCTTGCTCATTTGAACGTTAATGATGTTAAGTTGTTGTCAAACAGAGGTTTAATACCGAACGTTGACTCCAACCGCAGATTGTTGTGCGAACCCTGTGTTATGGGGAAACAGAGACGCAAACCATTCCTGAGGCATGAACGAAAAACTAAAAAGCCTCTGGAATTGGTGCATACTGATCTCTGTGGTCCGATAAATCCTCCTTCATATAAAGGAGTGAAATATTTTATGACGTTTATAGATGATTATTCCAATTTTTGTTGTGTGTACCTACTGACGAGTAAAACGGAAGCGTTCACAAAATTTAGGGAATATCATGAAATGGTTTCAAATAAATTTGGATATAATGTAAAAAGACTCCACTGTGATCGTGGCACAGAATACACAAATACAACCTTCCAGTCATATTGTGCTGAGAAGGGAATAATTTTTGAACCTACAGTTGGTGGCTGTCCCCAGCAGAATGGGAAGGCTGAGAGGATGAACAGGACACTTTGTGAAAGGGCGAGAACAATGTTATTCGAGAGTTGTCTTGACAAGATCTATTGGTCAGAAGCCATATTGTGCTCTGTCTATATAGTGAATAGATGCCCCACAAATAAGGATTTTGTTCCCTTTGCGAGGTGGTTTGATGAAAAATATTATTATACAAAATTAAAGACTTTTGGATGCGACGCATATATGTTGTCATTCAAACATGATTCTAATAAATTTAAAAACAAAAGTGAAAAATTGGTTATGGTAGGGTATTTACCCTGTGGAAATAGATTATTAGACACAAATACAAAAGAAATACGTTTGTCACGAGATGTTGAGTTCTTTGAAAATAAAATAGGAAATAATAGTAATAAGTACACAAAAGATGATAATATTTTTAATGAAATTACAGGGTCTAACTTGGAGAATATAGAAGTAGACGGGGATCTAAATTTAGATTGTTTACCACAGGAGGGGACTGATCGTGATGGCATTGCAAATTGTATATATGTTGCTGAGGATGACATCCCTTTGACGTTTTAGGAGGCGATAGTTGCACCTGACAGTATGATGTGGAAAGAAGCTATTTCAGATGAAATTAAAGCTCTGGATTCCAATCAGACTTGGCAGGTGACCAAACATCCAAAGGGCGCCCCCACCATTACATGTCGCTGGATATTTAATAAAAAAAATATGATAATAATAATAAAGTCCTGTATAAGGGCAGACTTGTTGCCAGAGGGTGTCAGCAGAAGAAAGGATATAACTTTGATGAAGTTAATGCGCCAGTGGTGAAACTTTAGACTGTTAAGGCATTGTTGGCAGTCAGTAATAGATTAAAATTTTATATTGAACAGATAGACATATGTAGTGCCTTTCTGAATGGTATTCTGTCGGAAGATGTATATCTTGAAATACCAGAAGGTATAGAAACACAGATAAATAAACACAATAATGTACTAAAATTAAATAGGTCAATTTATGGTCTGAAGCAGTCGCCTAAGGTATGGAACAGATTGTTCAACGAATTCCTTGTCTCTCTTGGTTTTGTGCAAAGTAAGGCTGATGACTGCTTATATATTTTCACAAATAAAAATAATAACTCTATAGTATATTTACTCACATACGTCGATGATGTTATAATAAGTTCAAATAATTAAACACTAATCACATATTTTAAAAGGGAAATTAATAAAAGATTTAAATGTAAAGACCTGGGAAAAATTAATAAATACCTAGGATTAAACATTAATCACAATCGTGACGAAAGTAATTTGGAAATTGAGCAGAGAGGTCTCATTGAGACTGTTGCGAAGCGTTTCGGTGTTGAAAATTGTGCACCTACCTACACACCTATTGACCCCAAACTTCAATTGGACAGGGATCTCAATGCGTGTGATAGTGTGTTGAATAACGACTACCAGCAGCTCTTGGGATGTCTAATGTACCTAATGCTAGGGTCACAGCCTGATATTTTCTTTGCAATATCGTATTTTAGCCAATTTTCCAGTCATGCTACTGATGAACATTTTAGGTATTTACTACGGGTTCTTAAATATTTAGTAACCACAAAAGATAAGAAACTAACATTTACAAACGAATATGATAATAATAACAATATTATAGAAACATATTCTGATGCCGATTGGGGTAATTGTGTGGCTACAAGACGGTCAATCTCTGGATATTGTGTCTTTGTCTATGGATCGCTGGTGTCCTGGTCCAGCAAAAAGCAGCCAACTGTAGCGTTGTCTAGCACTGAGAGTGAGCTCATTGCCATATGCGACACCACTACTGAATCTATTTGGTTTAAATAAATTTGTTAACTGATTTTTGCATTCAAGTTAAAGACAAGGCCACGATTTATGAGGATAATCAGAGTTGCTTGGCGCTCTTGCATTCGGGTAAATGGAATACTCGCAGGTCTAAGCACGTAGATGTAAAGTACCGTTTTGTATGCGATCATGTAAATGTAGACTTTAAATATTCGTACGTACCAACTTCGCGATAGTTGGGTGACGTTTTCACAAAGGGCTGCCCGAGTCCTAAATTTGTTGTTTTGTGAGATGTTAAAATTGTTGTAACTTTTTGTATACGTTTACCATATATGTTATTTTTCACGTTTGTAATTTTTGTTGTTGTTGACTTTTGTCATTTTTGTGTAATGACCAATTTATAGTTTTAAGTCGTTAATTTAGTAATTTGTTTTATATTGACAATTCGTATAATTATAATTTGAGGAGGTGTGTGAGAATGATAGCAAATTATATTATACGTTAGCTTATTATTCTCACATATCATATTTTGTGGTAACACTGTTTTTAGTCTTATTTGTAATCTGTGATTTTATGTTTGAATCCCAACTTTGATAATATATTTTGTGTGCCTCTTGTCGCTCATCAAACGTTGATGAATTAACATCTTCACCATCTTGTGTGAAAATAAAAGTTCGTGAAAGTGAATATTTGGTGTATTATTTATGTGTTCGTAATATGTGTGTTTGATCTTCTTTCAATGTCATCGTTCAACTAAAGTCTTTTGTCGTCATATTTGTCTAGCTGGACCAGTTGATAATTCCTATTTCTTCAAATAATAAAAATAATGATAATGAAAAAATACAGGATGATAATAATATAATAGAAACCCCTGTAATTTTAAACTTATTTAAATCAAGATATAAGAATTACATTTAGGACCACATCCCTCAAAAATGGAAGGATGCTGAAAACAATCCTTTTAAGGAAGAATGGCAACAAGCCATCACAGACGAGCTGAAGTCATTATCTGATATGGGTGTGTGGGAAGTCGTCCCAAAGGAGAAAAATGTGAGGTTAGTAAATACAAAGTGGTGTTTCACCACAAAACCCAACAACCAAGGCGTTCATATACCGTAGGCTAGACTGGTTGCGAGGGGTTTTAAAGATCTTACTCACTATTCTCTAACTGAAACATATGCCCCGGTAATCCAATATTGGCTAATAAGATGGATATTATCCATTACAAATAAATATGGTCTAAATATAACACAATTAGATATAAATACAGCCTTCCTTAACTCACAAATAAAATATCCTATATTCATATCAAACCCTAAGGGATGCCAACTAGGCGAAGAAATTGCCTAAGATTAATAAAGTCAATATATGGATTGAAATCATCTTCCAAGAGTTGGTACGACTTGTTGAATTCAACAATAATTCAAGCTGGATTCATCCAATCAAAGATAGATAGATGTTTATACATCAAACAGGATAATATTGGTGCAATGGCACTCCTGATAGTCTACGTGGATGACATGTTGTTGGCTAGTAACCACGACGAGTGTACACAAGACTTAATAAATATTTTCAATAAGAATTTCACATTAAAAATAGAACATAATCCAACTTTCTTCGTAGGTTTCGAAATAAGTCGAGATATCCTTAGAAAACAAATTATACTCACACAAAATAGATATATCGATAAGATTCTCCGGAAGTTTGGAATGATGGAATGTAATCCATCTTCCACACCCATGGAGACTGGACTTAAGATAAATAAGCCAACAAATGGAATGGATGACACCGAATATAGGGCTATGATTGGGAATCTGCTATATGTGGCAAGACTGACCTGCCCGGATATTGCCTTCGCTGTCAATTATTTATCACATTTTCAGGCATCCTCCAATAATGAAATAAAAAAATATGTTTGTCGTATTATTGGGTACCTTAAAACTACAAGGGACTTCTCTCTGGTCTTCCACTCCGACCAAACACACATTAAGGCTTTTGTCGATGCGTCGTATGCACCCGACGTAGACAATTCACCCATCAATATAAATAACTTGGAGAAAGGGTGCTCCACAACCGGCTTTATGATATTTGTAAACGGAGACTTGTTAAATTGGGCCATTCACCGGCAAAACACGGTTGCAACTTCGTCTACTGCAGCCGAGTTAATTGCATTGAATGATGCCCTAGACAACATATATGTGATCTGGAGACTTACGGAAACCGTTTTCTCTGTAACCAACCCAGTGCAAGTGTATGAGGACAATATATTTGCGTCCCGTATTGCATCTGGGGGAGGCCAGAAACATTCCAGGTCCCTTGCGATCAAATGCTACGCACTGCTGGAAGCTTTCCAACAAAAATTAATAAGTTTTAATGATATTAGGTCACCTGATCAAGTTGCTGATATATTGACTAAGGCACTTGATCGGAAAACCTTCCAAAATATTGTTACGAGAATCCTCCGAACAAGTCAACTTTTTGGCCAATAGTCTTAATTGACATAACCCCCAAAATTTTTGATATTTGGTTTTGGACTGCGGATGGGCGTCGGTCTTTTAGCGCCTGTTGTAAACCGAGCGGTCCATATTTTGTTTCACAATTCACATCACAATATTCAATAGGTTCCCCGTCGCTGCTCTGCCTCTCTTACTGGCTCCAGCATTCCCTAACAAATACAATTGATTCCAACAATAGCATATTTATCTAAACCCCACACAACTAATTATAAGGACATATACATAATGATACTTTCTCTCCACAGCTGACGATGAGGAGATATTGATCTCTCCGACCTACCTTTTATATATATTTTCTTAAATTAAAATCACACAATATTTATAAGACGTGACACTATAACAGAAGGTTAAATGTATACCTCATGTTAATAATTATACGATATATAAGATAAAACAGTTGATACATAAATTTATACACATTTTAATTGTACACCATAATACTAGTCAACGACATACCTAATATTTTTACCATTTTATAGCAATTTTTTTTATATGATATTTATATGTAACAATTTTGACTGCTATTGCTGATTTTTTTTAATACATACTTTGTGTGACACATTTTTTACTTATATGTTCGTTCGTCCGTTTTGAATCACCGGGGGGTGTTGGGATACGATTCCCTCACTCCCTCACGAACACATAACTCTACATTGACTAACACTGTATGTAACAGGTATATTACATTTATTCGTTTTACATGTGGCGACACCAGCGTTAGTCGCGAAATAAATGTCTTAAAAGAAGAAAGTCTCAAGTTCTTTCGATCCTCGTTCTGCATACCTCACATCATGGTAGCCATTGCTACTGTAGAACTTTGAGGAGAGACTTAGAAAATTTAAATCGATGAAATAATTTTTTTTTTTTTGAAATTTAATTTACTGCTGTGCGTAAAATTTTTTATGTTTTTTATTGAGTAATACACGAAAAAGTATCGTGTTTTTCGAGAATTAACTCGAATTTTAATTTATTTTGAAAAATCAAAATTTAAATTGAAGAAGAATAGCTGAAGTTCCAGACTCAATAACGGCCAATACTGGAAGTCATCGAACGCTAAATCCAGAGGGACCGCCAAAGAGATTGTGAGAACAGCCGAAGGAAACCTGCTACCGTCGTCGAGGACTCATCGTAGATCCAACATCGAAGATTCTTTAATTGAATAAATTACGAAAACTGGATAAGAAGGGAAATAGTGAGGAAGAAAATTTAAGTGAAAAAATTGAAAAAGAGACAATCGAAAATAAGAAATACAAACCTGTTATTAATAAAGAAAATAGTCTATTAGGATTTCGTAAAACAGAAGAAAATATGGCATCCCCAAATGAAATTAAACCCATACAAGCCCCACTCGGAAAAGTATTTAACGGAAAATACTATCTGGATTGGCGTAGGATGATAATCTCAGCTATCAGGGGAGCCGGATATTACGATATTTTTGGGGAACACGAATTTCTAAAACTATATATCGATAATATAGACGATCTTAATTTTCAACCAGACAAAAATATGATCAACTACTGTAAAATGCAGGATAATGCCAAAGCATTTGTGTTAGAAAGAGTATCAAACGATATAACAAAACAGATACGAGATTGTAATACTGCAATATTAATGCTTAAAAAATTAGATAATATTTATGGGACCAAAACTTCAGTTACAGCCAATATGGCAAAGGCAAAATGGTTAGAATTTAGGTTTCAGCCAGGTGGCAATATGAAAGGTTTTTTGAAGAAATGGGATGAACTCGTAACAGACGTGAGAGACAGTGGGAAAGAAGTTACTGAAGCCGAAGAGTTGGAGAATTTGCAATTGGCATTATGTTACGAGCAGCAGATTGCTAAAATACAATACGAAAATTTACCTCCTAATGAAAAGAATTTGGATAATTTTAAGAGAATATTGAGAGAGGATTCAGACCAAAAGTATAGGGACCAGACCTTAAAGAAGGCAGAATA